>VWZT01004606.1:1681865-1739263 GCA_013397055.1 Pachycephala philippinensis | reverse complement strand
GTTATGCCAGAGAGGGGCATAATACATGGATAGAGGGAGGTTTGTTACTTTATCTCATTTTACTCTTAATCCACTGAATTATGATCTAATGACACAAATGTGTAGCTTCCTCATGTTCTGAGGTGATTTTGAGAAAGCCTAAAAGATGAAGACATACGATAGTCAGTGGTAAACTCATAGAAAATGCATCTCTGATGGGAACAAAATAGTTTAAAATATATATATATATAAAATAGCTATCTATACATTTCTCTTGTTTCTTAAACCCTTCCAGTCTTCCTGCCTTACTAACAGTAATTCTTAAGGTAAAAAGCTGGAAAACAAGAGCAAGCTGCAAACCCACAGGAGCACAAAGCTAAGTGCCTTCTTATCAACCCTTCACCTTTCAAACCACTGAAGCATTTGGACATTTAAAATGCTTATAAAAACGAAAATGTTTTACTCACAGTTAAAACCAGGTTCAATAGTTTTTCCAGCTTCAAGACTGTTTATTGTAATCTGAAAGATGATGTGCAGCAGCAGAAATGATAGACTGGTGAAACACAGAGATTTTAACAATCGTCCTGTATGCCCTAAAAGACAAAATATACATACATATAATCGGTGAATTTCCAAATATTGCTTAAAGATTTTCATTGTAAAACCATAAAATATCCTGATCAAGGATATTTCTACCAGTCAGTTCCACCTTAATCATGATTGTCCCCTATGGCTGATGTTATAGCAAAAATCACACTTTAATTATAGTTTGTTTGAGTACTGTTTAATCACAAACCACAATGACTGCTATTGCCAATTCTTCCTTCTTTTTTTTTTTTTAAACTAAAGAAAAAAGTTTTTTAAATCTCCAGAGAGCAACTTTACATCAACAATTATAACATCACAATGCTTACCAACATATTACCTGGTACATAGACAAAATATGAATGATACTTCTATTATTGAGAAAATAAAAGCCTGTTAATCGTATTACTCTTTACAAAAATATTACATGGGAGGAGGCATAACAACACACAAACCTCAGTTTTGCTCAGGAGTACAGACATACTTTCAATGAATGCTTTGCTTTGTGCCAACTGTACTCTTTCTCTTCCTTCAGAAGTTTTAAAAATAATTTTCAGTATACACTGAAGAACCCTGTGCCAGACACATTTGGTCATAGTTCCTCTGTGATTTACTGGATGTCTATTCAAAAGCCAATAGAAAATGTGTGATGAAGACTTAGAAATGCCTTATAAATCCTCTAGGAAACACTCAGCTTAATCACAGGCAGCCAACTTGCAAGGTATGAATAAATAAAGTAAACCATTAGTATTTCAGGAAATATGCATCTTCAAGACAAAATTGAATTGCTGATAAAAGACAACATTAAACATCACCCTACCTGACCTATCTGCAGTAAAAGTTCTACTTCCAAAGCATTTTATACTTAGATTTTATACCACCTGCTTCATGCATTTGAGGGTCATTTTTTAATTTACAGATTAAAAAACAGCACTGCTGAAATTCTTATCCAAGGCTGTAAAAAAAGCCAAAGCTATGGAGGGCAGAACTAGCAGAGTACACCTGGGAAATGTTCACTCTATGTGTAGCTTGTTCTGTTCGTAGCTATCCTGCAAGCATCTGTTATGAGCAACTACTAGAAAGAAGATGATGGTTCATATTCCATATCTAGACAATAAACCAGATTTTTTTTTTAGATGTTATAGCTCAAGCACGTCATCAATGGCCGAAATACTAGTTTATAAAGCAAAGAATGAGATTAGCATGAGTCAACAATTTTAGAAAGTAATGGACTACCTCCCTCCATCAGACTCCAAATGTTTGTCACAATAACACTATCTTGACTGCAGATTTTGAATACCAAATGTCCGTAATAAACTTCCCTTTTTTTTCAATACAGTAAACAATTAAAAAAAGAAAAATAATTAAAATGGTAAGAATGAGCCCCTGTATGAATTTTCTGCGATCTTAAAAGGAAGATACAATCACTAGATACATGCTTTCTATGTTCTATTCACTTGTCACCAGAGTTCACCCAGAAAGGAGACAACCTGGGTGGAGGAGCATTACATCAAAAAGACCAGATATTAAAATATTTGGGCCACTTTTTGTTCTTCTGAAGAAGCAGCTGGCCTGGTGTCCTGGCTTTGGACAACAACTTCTAAGCACTATAAAAGCAGAAATAATGGAATAGGTAATATTTTCAAAAGCTTTAGAAGAAGGAACATACAACAAGCTACATGTTGTTAAATAATTTGTTAGATGTGATGTCTTATATAAAGTAGTCCAAGGACTGCTGCATTTTACAATTCTTTTGCAAGTTTCAGTATTTTATGGCTCACTTCTTCATTGATCCCAGGCTCATGGTATTATGAGCGCCGCACCTTCAGAATATAACTAAATATAACTAAAAAATAACCTATCTCAAAGCTGGAGACAAACAGTTTGACAATACAAATTTTGTGGACTTACAAAAAGTGCGTCAAAATATACAGATTTCAAAGACAGTCTGATGATTTATGAAGTTCTAAGTCACAAACTCTTCTCAGTGCTTGGGAGTTAACAATTTGATAGATTATCAAGCAACAATTTTTTCATATGGAAGGTCATTTTCTGGTAGAATTGTCTGAGTTGACATCGAGAGGAGAAAAAAATCCAATACAATTAATCAATGCATATTCAATTCCCAAACTGTTGAGTTTATCTTTTAGTATTTCCACTGCCATATCACTCCAAAATATATCTCAGTTTTAGACTTCACTTCTTAAAGTTTGAAAACAAACATCTTTGAATTCAAATTGAACAAACCATTTCTTTGAAAAAGCCCTTTTACAATTGCCCTCCCTTTAAGAATTGTAGAAAATGCCAAAAATATATTTCTTCAAATGCTGAAATGTTGAAAAAAGATCTCCTTCTGCACAAAGGTAGGAAAAAATTTAAAGGACTATTAACACTCAGGATAATAAATAGTCTCTCAGTGTACTGGTAAATATGGCAGCATAAACACACAGCTGGAAGGCAGCTAGGTATGTACAGAGCAGGTTACAGCATTCCACAAGGCTGTGGAATGGCCATCAGTGGGACAGGACCACCATCAGATTCTACTGAGCAGTAGCCCTTTGCTTGCACCACATTCATCTGTGCCAGCAGAAACTAGAAACTAAAAGTATTTGGAGAAAAGTAAGAAATACTATGACCTGGATTTCAAAAGTTTTTGGAGCTGCATCAACGACTTGGGAGAAATGGGAGTGCTAAAATCAGTGAATTACTGAATATGTAATTTATGTTAAGGAAGAAGAAGTGACAGATTTGGATAAGGGATGAGTTTCACTATATAGTGGGGTTTGGGTAAACCCACTTAACTATGTTTTTACTCACATTTTTCTCTTTCTACTGGAAACTTGGTTCTAAATGACACAAAGGAAAAATTAACCATATGCATACAGAACTGAGATGGTGAGAAATGAGACAGCTGAAATAAAACAGAGCTTCTTACAATGAGGAAGAAAGATTTTTTTCATCCTTCTTTAATTTTTTTAAAATTCTAATTCTCTCACAGTGTTACAATTACTTTGTTAAAACATACCTTAACTGCTCAGTTGCCCTAATGTGAAAGTCCATGGGGACACGAATGGAAGCTGAACACCCCACAGAGAAGGAGACATATATTGTTCAGAAAGCTGTGTGGGCAGAACAGACGTGCAAGAGAACAGTGCCCCAGCCAATACCAGAATTCCCAATATCAATTCCTTCATTTCTATCTTAGATGTATAGGCTTCTGTATGTCCATCAAGACTAAAAAAAGAAAAATCTCATGGCAAAACATGTTGGTTTGGAGCTTGAGCACTGGGTTCTGATTTCACTACACCAACAACTTCTGAAAACTATGGAGGATAAAAAGGAAAGAGAACATTTGTCTCAGAACTGGCCTGAGGACTGAGAAAAGTGGGCTCGCTTTCAGGTGTCACTTTCAGGAGTCTTCTCTAATGGTACCCAGTGGGACCAAAACCTGGCATGTAGCTCTACAAATGTACCCCAGCATGTCTCAGAAGCACATGGAGAAGTTGCTCCAGCCTCTTTATCCCTCCAGAAAGCTCCTGGCAAAGGGCTTTCTCTCCTCTGATCAAGCCTGCAGGAAGCCAGACAGGATGTGAAGGCTTCATTACCCTCTTTCTCTTCAGCCCACATGCAACATTAAACTGGACTCAAGAGGGCCAAAAGCTTTTCACACGTGGAAGAGGAATCCATTTCTTATTTTTCAAAGGTAATCCAGCCAAGAGCTGGATTAGTAATGGCATGTCCCCCTCAGCCACAGGCATGTAACCTCAGTACAGCTATTTGAATACGTTCTAATTGGACTGCTGCCTCCAAAGCACTCATGCAACTATCGACACCATGATTGTACACAAAGTTGGAGGGTGCTATCCACACTGTTTCCGACAACAATGAAAAATTTTTGTACATTCAAGTCTAGACAGGTAGTCCTCTGCTCTTTTTTGCTACCCCTTTCCCTAAAACAGCAGGAGTATGTCGGAATTTTTTTGTACACCTGGAATTTCCTCAGAGCTTCTACCACAAGGATGTGCTAATGGGACATGGAATAACTGAATGGCAAATTTTCACTGAGACCTCCTTTAAAATCACATATATGAGCTCTTACGTGGCCATGAGCCTTACACAGATGATATGATATGATATGATATGATATATGATATGATATGATATGATATGATATGATATGATATGATATGATATGATATGATATGATATGATATGATATGATATGATATGATATGATATGATATGATATGATATATGACGTCATATCATCATGCAGTTGCTTTAAAGGTGCGTTTTTTATTCCACGCTGTTTTTTTTTTTTCCCCCTCATCTCTATTTATGGGGCATGACAAAGAATTGGTTGAATCTCTAAGAAAGTTAATAATGCTGCTAACAATTTATCTTGATTTTTTTAATAAGTAGTGCAATGCATCTCTATGCAAAGGTGATAAGTTCAAAGGGTCAGTATCATTTGCATGCCGTGATGATATCAGGAAAGGGAGAAGAGGAAAAACATGGATTCTAAAAATTAATTTAAGACTGTTTACTATTCCAACAGTATAATGCCATCATCAAAATCATACATATGCTGCATGGCTTCACCTAAACAGTAGATTTAAGTGTTTGGGTGTCTTATTTGAAGTTTTTATTACTTAGCACAGGGATTTTTTTTAAATGTAACCTTAGTATTGCATTTTCTGAAGTTTGTTGGACATTTCTAGCATCTCTTTAGCCATATATCGTACTCCAAACTGTTGCAACACTCTCAATTCTTCTTGAATAGCTATGTTTGGGAATTTTTTTACACAACACTTTTTATTCAGATCACAGTAGATGAAATACCAAAGCAAAAGTCATTTTTCATGTACTCTCTGATAGCATACAGTGAGTGATAAATATTAATGTGCATTTATCTCCTGAACTAGTGACACTTCACTTAATAAAGATACTCTATTACAGCCATTCAGGACTTTTTTTTCTTTTTTTTTTAAATAAGCATCTTCATCAGTAAGTGACAAACATAAAACTAAAGAGATCTGGGGGCAAGGCTTGGTTGGAGCAAACTTCTGCAGCACACACAGGCTCAGTCCCAAAGGATTTGTTTCAGCTAGAAACCGAAAATCTTAACTTCTTGACTTTCCATCAGGAAACTGAGCATCACCTCAGAGCCTAGCTGGAACCAGGGTCCAGAGACTTACATCTCCTGCTCCATGGTTCCAAATAGGAATCTGTCAACATCATCTGTATTATAGATTGAGCAGCTGAGGGTGAGAAGTTAAGAAAACATTTAATTCACAATACATGTCCTTTGGAAAAATCTGGAAGTTTTGGAGTCATATGATCTGAGAGGGGAAAAAAAAACCCAAAACATTATAATTTCCCATGTAAAAGAAATCCCACCCTTGGGTAGCTCTGGTTTAAGTGCCTCAAGATACCGCAACTAACTTATTGATATAAATGCAAGAAAAAAGTTCCGATTTGAAGCTAGTTTCTGACAAAGGTTCAGAGGTGATAAAAATACAGTTGGTTCCAGACAATCATGAGGAAAATGTCATCACTGAGTCCAGCACGAACATCAGCCACTTTGTCTACAAGTGTCAAACATGGATTCACACATTTCAACTTACACACTGAGGAAAGTTTGTAAGAATGAAATAAGCACTGATATTTCATAATTTCATAATTTCATAATAAGCACTGAAATAAGCATCCTCCATTTGAGAGGAAAACTTTGTATTTCAGTATGGGCAGTCAGCAACACCGAAGAATGTGGGCCAGTTCCCTTTCCTGAATTCACTGCTACTATTGCACACTAATTAATACTTAACACAGCAGGACACCTCCTGATGACCATGGAAGATGAAAAAAGGATTCAATTATCAGTTCGAAACTCAGCTGAGATTTCCAGGTGACTACAAGGTTACATTTGCAAGGCATATAGCAATTTAGCCCTGTCCTAGAAAGCACTTAAACGCATGCACCTCTTTGAGCATGTGGACAAGGACTAAAGGGCTCTCAGTGTTGCACAGACGGTTCATAAAATAAAGCTGACTGCTTCACTCTTAGGGCATTGATACTTGATGTGATCCAGTCTTAAAGCACACAGCTTGCAAGTCAGTGGAAGCCAAATCCATTAAGATGTCTTTAATGGATAGTTTTCTCTATTGCTCCTTACAAGTAGGCATAATCTCATTGTTTTCAACTCCTCAAGAACTTTTGGATCTGCAGACAGACAGTGCCTTCCAGTTTCAGGTTCTGTAAGAACGATGCTACATGTTTGCCTGTGCCAGTTACACCTATTATTAGACAATGCTCCCTAGATGTAAAATATCCATCACATTTCTACATGCACAGTACAGCTGTGCTTAGAGGTTCGGCCTCTTGAGTGCTGAAACAATGGGATAAAGCTAGGAACAATGGATAGAGGAAGGCAATTGCTTGGAAGGACTATTCTAAGAATGAAATTTGATAATGGTGTGCCTTGTACCCTGTGCAATTATATTGTGCAATGTCAAGCCATTGATCCACCAAGTAAAGTATCTGCATATCAGCTCCTATTCACTAAGTCTTACATGAATATCTTAAGTAGACTCAAAAAAGATAATGCTTAAATCATCCTGAAGCTGCCAGGAATTATTTTAATGGTTAAAAAAGTGCTACTGAAAGTGCTGTCATCCTTCCACTACACAGTTATCAGTACATCTATATTTAGCTTAATATAAAATGCATTAATATTTCCATTCCCCCACAAAGAGTATCTCATATTTCAACATCATCTTCTACCCAGAGGATGTGAGCTGACCAAAGCCTTAAAACTGGGCAGACATCACCACTGCAAAAATACAAACCCACTTGGTTTACTCACTGGATTTCCAGCAGCAAGACAAAAATAGCGAGCAATTAACTAATGCCATAGTCCATTCTGTATCCACCTAGGTCCAAACTTGAAAATGTGTATCCACAAACAACAGCTCAAGACTTCATGCGATTATTTTAGCTATGTTGTTATGCGTGTATTCAAGCAGCCACACTGAAATCCAGACCATAGAATAACAAGTTCTAGATTCAGAATATTCAGCAAAACATTTGCAATGTTTGAAGTTTTGTCCTTGCTTTCCTCAATGTATCCCTTATTTCCATGTTTAGCCAAAAGTCACAATCTACAACTGACCAATAGAAAAATTTTCAAGTAAATTTATAAAAAAGCGACGATTCCTTAATTTCAAACACCTCTTTTTACTATCATGTATTCATTTGTTTTTCAAATTGTATTATTGCATAGATAGAGCCATGATAATTTGCAACAGTTAGTCACAAAATATGTAATTACCTGAAAATTTTACATTACTTTTATACGCAAAATCAGACATCTTTTTTCAGGCTGTGCATCTGCACACAAAACGCAGGTTCAGTTGTACTCTTTCATACACTTACCTGTTTCATTACATTTCTCTTTCTGCTTCTCTCTTTTTTAAAAATAGTACAGAGCTCTAAGGAGGAAAAAAAGTCATTCTAGAGATAGACACTCACTTTGCAGGAGTGCCAACCAGACTTGGGTAAACACAGTCAAAAATTCTATGTGTAATTAAAAAAAAAATTACTTAGAAATGAAAACATAAAAATGCTGCATAACATAATAAATGTCGCCTTACTCTAGTTTCTTGCAGGATTTCCTGTTTTTCCTAGAAGTTTTAATGCCCAGAATACTACTAGAACTGAGCTGTATCCTCTGTATCAATAGACAATGCCATCGTTCAAGCTACTCATAATCTCTGAGTTGCAAGTTTACACAGGCAATTTACCCATTTTGTTAAAAAAATATTTTGTCAGACAAGACTCAGAACTTGACCATTCATTTTTTTTTCCCAGATGATACTCATAAGCTTTCAAAGCAAATAACAGCTACTCGATGTCTGCTTCATAATTTGACAGGTGGCCGTACCAAGCTAAATACAGGAAATAAACATGATCTCAGATACTAATGCATATGAACTGAGAAATTTTAAGTCAGAGCTGTTCTTTCACAAGAGTATTTGAGGCTTTTAATACAGAGTTCCAGTTCCTTCCCTTGAGGAACTAGCCTCTCCATGTTTGCCACTAACAGATAATACTTATTTTGAATTCAAATTAATTCAGTCATTGTTGTGTGTTAGAAGCAGTGCCTGCAACTTAGTTTCTTCATTCCTCTATCACTGTCATAAAGAGCAGGTAACTATCCAGTAGTAAGTTCCTTCAACAATAAAGAGTCCAAACAGCTGCCAAGTAATGGGAGATGGGAGCAGGGCACGTGCTACAGAGGTGAACCACATTTTCAAAAAATCTGTGCTTACTCGGAGGAGAATCATTTTCTCCCTTGAATACCTACCCACATTTCATAAGCAGTAAACAAACGTGATGCAGGGCAGAGTGAGAGAGGAAGGCTAGAAAATGATATAAACAGGACTGATACAACCACGGCAAACCAAACCCTACTCCATGATGTTTTCACAAGGGAGTGGAAGCTGTGCTATGAATTTCTACCTTTGTCAAAACTTTTCCCAGAAGCTCTATAGGCTACTTCAGCTCAGAAAGAAGTTTTGCAAGAATTTAACATCTTTCTGAAGAGTTTGCATCCATATCAGTATTGTGCATCTCTAGCACAACATAATGCAGCTCATGACCCAGTTGAAGAGCCCCTAAGTCGAAATGCATTGGCAATTCAACTTCAACTTCACATTTCAAAAATGTTAAGCCCTCTTGTCAACATGGAGCTGAAGTAACCCATGCAAGGGTATAGCTTCATTCCCTCCCTTTATCACAGATGCTTCAGGGAAGCAGAAAGACAAGATGGAAAAGCAATTTACTTGTGGAAGAAATTTGGTTCTAAAAGTTGCCTAAAAGTTTGATTCTAAAAGTGTTTGAGCATACACTGTGATGTGCATATGCCACTTGGGCCATGATAATTTCTTCTCTCTGAAAAAAAATAATATTACTTTCAAAACACCTATTCCAGTGGGCAAATGGAAGAGGACCAGAGAGCTTTCTATAAATATTAGTAGTATCCTTTCACCAAAACTGGGTGGTTTTCTAAGGAAATTAAAATATAAACCTCCTAAGAGTCTAATTATGTTGTACATTGTGTACAATTCTGTAGAGAAGTAGGTTGCAGGAACTAAGAGAAGCACAGACCAACAAATCTGACACACATGCTTGGAAAATTGGTAAAAACTAAAACACAGCTGATAATTAAAGAGTCAGGTAAGGACTATATGCTGAAGAGTGTCCACGTAGTTACCACAGAAAATGGTAAAGCCTGTCAGATCTTGGAAATTTTAATGGAAACCAGAGAAAATGTTTAGAAGGATATTTTAGATGATGCAGGAAACTTAGTTTTCAACAAACTTCTGGCGAGTATTTCAGAAGAACAACCTTCAGTCAAAGGCTTTACAGGAAATGTTCTGTCGTGGGAATAGTGGAATCATCATCTTGGGACATATCAGCTTTGGCTCATGGTAATTTTTGATTTATCTTTCAGTCCAGTTGCAAGAAGTCTGGGCGTACACAAGGAGTTAGAAGGGGACACAGCCACGACAGATGACCCCAACTGAGCAAAGGGGCATTCCACACTGTACAGTGTCACGCTCAACAAATAGAGCTGGGGGAAGAGGGATAAAGGGTTTGGAATTAAGGTGTTTCTGCCCAAGTCAGAGTTACATGTGATGCAACACTGTTTTCCTGAAGGTGACTGAACAACTGCCTGCCCATTTGAATGAATTCCTTGTTTTGCTTTGCTTCTGCACATTGCTTTTGCTTTACTTTGAAACTATCTCAACCCACGAGTTTTTTCACTTTTACTCTTCTTTCTCTCCCATGCCACTGTGGAGAAGCGAGCGGCTGTGCAGTAGCTGCCTGCCAGGGTTAAACCATGAGTCTATAAATATACAGGAAATCTGGACAACAAGGAACTCAGCTATGCTTACAGAAATACTAGATTTCTTCATGAGAAGAAAACACATCATTGCTCAATATTTCACAAAAGGCTATAAACTAAGGAAGAGTGAGGCTCAGTGAAACACTGAACTCCTGGTGACACCAGCAGTGTTTTCTTTCAAATGGTATGCAAAAGCCATTCACTGGAACATCCTGCAAACCAGGCAGAGAACAACAACCAGATCTGTATTATCACTATTATATCAATTCCATGTGTGCACACACAACAGTTCTCCTCTCTTAATCTTTCTGTATGTAAAAACATAGCTGTAATATTGTCTGTTGGGTTCTCGGTAGGTCAGACAAAGGAATTTTGCAGAAATAATCCACTACTTTCAACTCAAAAACATTAACTATGAAGTTTCAGTATAAAGCTGCAGCTCAGGACCATAAATGAACCATCACATTTCCATATAAAATAATGGTTGTAGTTTTAGGACAATAACTGCAGAGGGAATCAAACAGTTCATTTTCACCCTACTACTCTGTTTCTCATAATGGATAAAAGTGGCCAACATTACAGTAAGTCGAGCCCATGCTTGTAAGCTCTCTTTCAGATAAATGTATAGTTGGGTAACGAATGAACAGTGATGCTCTTCCCTCTAAGGATGGCTGGTACCATGGACCAGGCATTTGGTGGCAGCTGTCCAGACACTTACAGGATAAAAGATAGAATCCATAACAGGCAACGACACTGTGAAATCTCAAATTCCTTCTGTGAACAAAATGAATGGTTGATACTACAAAGGGAGGCATGGAAAGATAAAAAGTTGCACATTAATACACAAATCTTGGACAAAGAAATTTACTGACTTTTTTAATTATATGGATTTAACAAACCCTAGAATAAAAGGGAGAACATTTCTCTTAAAATTTTCAGAATTTTTTAAGCAGGCAGAAAAAGAATTCCGTTTCTGAGAAAACTAAAACTCATGAAAAGGAAACTAAAAAGAGTGACATGTCAAAAGGGGAAAAAACCAAACCAGGTGTGGAACTAACTCATAACCTGAAATATCCATCATCCTACAGCCCACTGTGAAAACACTAGAAACTGTGAACATAAAAGAAGCTGAGAACATCTGTATTTACACCTGTACAAACCGAAAGTCCATTTTCACCAGTAATCAGCAGCACTGTAAACAGTTGTCCAGGGGAAGCATACAAGAAGATTAATACTCCCTCCAAGTCTCTAATCTTTTTCAGATTGCTTGAACCAGATCTATTCAGTAAGCTTCTCCTTTGGGAACTTCCCCAGTGCCATTCTCAGACACGTGAATTTCCAGCACACATGATAGACGTATTGCCACAAGTCAACAGCTCACTGTATGAAGAACATCCTTTTGCTTCCCAGTTCCCACATTATGAGAAAAAGAGAAACTGGTCACTATCCATCCTTTCTCCATCACTCATCAATTTGTATCTCTCAATCATAGACTTCCACTTGCATCTTTTCTCACCTAGAGCCCCATCATACTCAGCTGTTCCTCAGACACTGCTGCACGTACTTTAGTTATCCCCATCAACCATCTCTGAACTCTTTTCCAGTTCTGCTACAGTCCCTTTGGGGTAGGGCACCACTAGCACTACAAAATATAGACACCTTATGGCTTTATACAGCAGTAAGAAGATCCATTCACTCTCCACTTTATTCCTTTATGTTCACATCTATTTTCTCAACATCTGCTGAGGCTCTGAAGTAATGTTTCCACAGATCCACATATCACAAGCCCTTGACTGCATTCCTAAGGGCCAATGTCAGCTCAGTGACCAGTGTTTTCTCTATATGTGATAATTTTTCTTTTAAAATTTACCCCTATAAACACTTGTCCCACAAGAATACTAGTGGGGTAAAAGGAAACCAGTGCATTCACTGACTAAAGGAATCATGCTTTTTTTTTTTTTCTTCAGAGATGAAACTGAATGCATAAAGGTTACCAGACACACGCCCTTTTAAATATGTGATACTTATCTGGAAATTCCAACTATCTCCACTGTGGGAAATACCCTTCAAAATTCTCTTGTCACATAAGTCACTTAAAAGACTGTAAGTTTTATCTGCTTGCTTCTGAGTAAGTAAATTATCTCAAAACACAATTTTTCTGTTCTAGTACCTGGAATCTACAGTAGGAATGACTGCCTAACAATGAATCAAGTTTGTCATAGATGAACTCATTTAATCCACACATTAAAAACTACTCGAAGGAAAATACGTGCAGTCTTTTAAGATAAATACTTGAGTTCTTCTCTATAGTCCTCTGGGATTTTATCAAGGTTTTTTCAAAGACTAACCAATTACCAAGCATTCACTGCAAGACCCTGGCTAAGTAATGCTCGTGTCCAACTAGATCTTATATATCTGGCATTTTGTCCACTGGGGTAGACATAAAAGGATCGGTAGTTTCATTCTTTCACGTACAGCAAAAATTATGGGAACCCAGCAGCCAAATGTAGTAAAACTGCTTCAACACTGAAGCTGAATTTGGCATCTGTGCTCTGCACACATGTAGCTCAATTGTTGTCCAAGCAATGTTTCAGGATCCAAGGGGCCACTGCAGTGGTATATGAGACATCGCTGCAATTCAGCTGGGACTTCTCACACATCTGCCTTTCTGCTAGAAGGATTTGGAATCATCCCCTGGACAACAGGAGGGACAACAACCTCAGACAACTCTTGCAAGAAGCACTGGGGACTGGAATAGAAGACTGCACCATTTACACCTCTTCTTGTAGCTGCTTTTTAGAAAGGGTTGCTACTGGAGCACTTTTAAATGCTTTTCCCTGTGGTAGGAAATCCCTTTGTGGAACTAGCAAGTCCATATATAGAGGCAGTAACAATATGGAAAGGGTATGTGAGAGGATTGATTGGAATGTACGTACTACCATGTTTCACAGGGTTTACTTTTAGCATTCTGCAAAGCAAGGAAGTGCAGCAGAATAGCTTGCTGTTTTCATGGTTTTTAAATGGTTTCATGATTTTTAAATGGTCACCAATGTTGCCTTTGCAGACAAAACAAAAAAACCAAACAAACCAACAAAAAAACAAACCTCCCACATGAACAAAGGGATCATTAAGAGGCATAAAATGTGGCAACCATGGAGGATATAAAGGGTGAAGATATTCCTTTTCTCTTTACAACTTATAAAAGTAGTTTCAGTTCTTTGCCACAGAGTGGGAGTAAAAAGAACCCTTTGATCCTGTACTTTGTACCTTTTGTTTAATGTTTAAGGGCACTATAGATTTCAGTCTTCAAAAGACCCTGACAGCCTGAGCTTGGGTCCAATCTGAGCTATCTCCGGAATTCAAAAACAAAAGCAATCAAAGAATTATTTTTCATCTGCCATACATGGAGATTCAAGTGGGAAAGGCAAGAAGAAAACCTTTGTTTGGCTATGTGACCTCTGAATGTCCTCTAAGTCACTGACATCACCGAAGTAGTGTAGTGCCTAACCTGGAATTAGCATAATCTCATTGTCACTACTCTTTTTATAAATAAACTGGAAAGGCTCAATAAAAAAATTTCCTAAAAGTTCTTAATACAAGTAGGATAAGGAGAGAATGAGTACTTTTTTAATATGAAAGAAATTAAAGCATACAGCATATTAACTCTTATATAGATTGGTTTTACTTTTCGATAACCTCAAAAATACTGTTATGAAATAAGAAACAAAGTTTGCTTTTGAAATTTTTACGGAGACAAGAATGGACATTTTTCAGTTTAGCAGTATATATGTACATACAAAGTTGTGTACATACAGAAATACGAAACATATATTGTTCACATAAATACAGGTCAAGTAGACAATTTTTTCTCAACTCATAGTACAGTTAATAGTATTACTTGTATGCTGAGAGGGAAAACTATACAAAATCCATTTTGTCACCTAGATTTAGACTTACAAGAAAACACTTTTCCCTCTACAGTTCCAGCATGGCATATTTTGGACACTGGAAAAGGAAAGATTTGGCTTCATACAGCATTATCTCTATGTCACAACCAGAATCAAATGTAAATGTCATTTGGCTATGTTTCATACACTTAACATAAAATGAAAACACTTTAAAATTTAGTCTTGTTTTTAAATATTTTGCTGTTTTCCATTTTCTCATACATAATACTTTGCTACTGGTCTGTAAGACTAAAGTATAACTGTGTTTACAAAGAAATAATTCAAATTCCAACATGATGTGTTAGTGTGTAATAGAGTGAGACATCAGAAAGAAAATCATACTTCTGTGAATTCTGTAGGATTATTAGAATTCTAAAAGTGTTTAACTATTAATGAAGAGGAAAATGTGTATTTGATGTTATACTCCAGCACTCTAACTAAAACACTGGCGTACAGTGTAAATAAAAAAGAACCCCATCCCTACAATCTTACAGATATATACTCCTGTAATAAAACACATCTGTGTTCAGTACAGTCAGTAGCCTAAGCTATTTTCCAGTTAGACAAATTCAGACCTTTTCTTAATCTACAACATACTAAAAATATTTAATATGAAGCGATGTTCACAAAGCTCACAAAAGTGGAAGTCTGATTCTATTTTTGATTGCCAATGTTAAAAAATTCAGGCTGAAATTCAAGTTGCTGAAGGAACTTTTACAACACTTGGCAAGAAGGATGAAATGCCACTGTACAGCTCAAGAAATCAAAAATAAAACTATTTCGTTTGAACTTACCAAAGCATAGGTATTTTCTTTATATTTTTTTCCCACATGGCAAAGGGAAGAATTTCCACATTGGCAAATATCAACATTTCCTCACAAAAAAAAAGCGTCTGATTTTGTTACAGCACATACTTAAATTAAAAACTATTCACTAGGAATTTTTCATAGAAAGTTACCAAATAGCAGGAAGAGAAAGGATGTTAGGAAAGAACAGCAACAACACAGAGCATCAGCGTGCAACCTCTGAAGTGCCAGTGACACTCTAAAGCAGCACTAAACTGGCTGGTTTCATACAAGCATGGGGTTTGTGTAATAGATGACAGAAAATCCTGCCACAAAGGTTTCAGGGCCGTTTGCTGGGGATAACCCCTGGAGCACATTCAGGGCTTTTTGCCACGTGTGAGTGATGCAACCTTGCAAACACGTGCTAAAATAACCATGTTTGTGTTCAAACACCACCACGGCAACATTTGATCTCTCTGTAATGTATGTCTGAGCAGGCTCAGGCGTGCACAGTTGCGTTAGCATCACTTCAGGTGCGCGCTGAACCACAGCTAAAACCTGGCGTATGAAAACCTGAACAACACCCCACCTCAGCCCCACTGCAGAAACACTGCACCGGGCACTCCAGCAGGGAGACACACAGCCCCTGCCTGCTGCCCACGCTGCCCAGCACTGGTGAGGATGGACCAGACCAGCCTGCTGTGCCTCGGCATCCCACGAGGGACGTGCATGCCCTCCCCTGGAAGCTAGGCTCTGCTCCACTGTCAACATAAGCTCAGTTTCCAGCAGTGTAATACGGATATTTCACTCCCTGACCCTCCGCTGCCGCCCAACACAAATACTGGGAGTGAGACAGCCTGCCATGACAGTAGTTGAACAGCTCTCTGGGTTTCTGCTCTCCTCAGACACTGGGAGAAGCAGTATTCTCCTTTATTATTATACCACGTTTCCTTGTGTATGTCAACTGTTCCTTAGTTACGGAGAACTGTACTCTTTCCAGACAAGTGTAATGAATCTTCAGAAAGGGAGTAAATTTTATTTATTTTTTTTTAAAGCATTCTAAAGTAACTCCCAGAAGGAACGAACATTTTTATTTACAGCCTTGTCTGCTCAGATGTGAACACATTTCTATGTAGCCACCTCATGGTAGCATATCCTAGCCATCTTGTAATGAAATTATTGTGAACATATCAGCAAGACATGATCCCAGATATTTAAGTCATTACAGCGAACTTTGGCGTAGATCAAAGTACATTAGTTATTTTAATTACAGCTGAGTCAATCTCCGTTAGGTATGAATAACATTTGGCCAAACTTTTCTCTGTCTTTAAGCTAAAGGAGCCTGCTTTAAATTTTAATCTTAAACTCATGTTTTTGAGATCTACATAATTATTACAACTCTGGCTTAACTTTCACACTACCATTATCTCTTGTTTAGGAAAAATGAAAAGAAATCTAGTACAAAACAGTGTCACTTCAAACAATATTCATTTCCTAGACTGATTTTATACCTAAATACTAAAACACAAAGGATAACAGATTGGAACATGGTAAAACATTCCTGTTTGCAGTATTCTGAAGATGACATTTTTTGAGACACCCAAAGATCTCTACAGAGACTTTTCCAGAGAATACTGACAATAATTACAGATGTATTGCAAGATGTTACAGCAGTGATATCCCTCGACCAGCAATCCTCTGTGGATTTATTAAAGAAATCACAGGTGTCTGGGAGAATTGCACTGACAGTACCACCCTCATTTAGTCACTTCAATCCTCCGTAATATTTATTTATGAGTGTTTCAGTGACCAAATTCACATGCCAGGGTGCAGTCAAGTAATTTTTAGTTTTTTCCCCACTGCTGCTAAGAGTAAGACAACGGTGTCAAATCATGTGCAAAAAGGGAGCACATCAGTGGGGGGATAAATAATCTCACAGAAGGTGCCCCACAAGAAGATGACAAACCAAACTGTGCAAGGGCACTCAGGCAAGGCTTCCCACCCACTGCCACTGTTCAGGCACCTTCTCTGGGACATCAGAGCATCCAACTCTTTGTTCATGTTCGATGGCAACTCAGCATCCCCTTTTTCCCTCACTTAAGGGGATTCAGATCCCATTGTCCACTGCACCACCATCAGAGGCTGCTGGCTGAGCCTGCCCAGACCTAGGGGCTGCTCAGATCCAACAGGCATCCTGCAATGGCCAGGTGAACCACAGTCCTGGATCACAGCTGTCCTCACTCTCCCATGCTGGAACCACTAACCCAAGTACCTCATCCTGTCATCGTCTTCAAACCTTCTGTCCTTGGGGAGCACAGCCTAAGGGACACGAATCCGTGTCTTTCAACAACTGTGACACTGATACCTCACCTCAGCCTTGCCAAGCCAAACTGGCAACATTGCTGGAGATAGCTCACATTGTGAATTTGAGATATTTGAGGTCAGCTGGCAGATGGTCATGGATTTTGAGAAGCAGTGTTTTTATTTGGACATCTAAAAGGGAGCTTAGGCAGTACTAAGCATCTAATTGCTCTTGAAATTCTATCTTCTCTCCACAAATTCCTTCAGAAAAGTCTTGATACTCCGCATGGTTCCCTTCAGAGCTGCACTTATTTATGGTTATAGTTCAAATGCACAAACGCTTCTTTGAATCCCTAAGTCCTGTAGTAGCTTAAAAATTTCTAGAGCTGACATCAGGACAAAGGGAAGCAGATAGGAAAGAAATTATTCCGTATTTTGAAAAATATTCAGCAATTGTTATCTAGAACCTGTCTCTCAATCACTCCCAATCTCCTAAATATTTCCTACTAAGGCCAGCCAGGGAACAGAGGCAGCTCCACATGATCAGCATAATCATTCATCCCAGGGGGTTGAAACTAGATGATCTTTAAGGTCTGTTTCAGCTCAAGCCATTCTACGATAAAAAAAGACCCTCAGATTTAGTGATTTGTGACTGACAAGCCACAAAGCCAGGTTCTGATGCATCACTGTTCTTCTTCCAAATAAAAACGTGTTTCAGAAAGCACGTCTAGGTCCTCACAAGCTTCTAGAACAAATATACACAAGACTCCCAAAATCAGAAAAGGTCCCAGATCATTACTCTCTAAAGCATTTAGATTCTGCATTATTTGAAGTTTAAAAGAACCCCGTAATTCTTCCTTTAATAACCTCAGTACTTCTCAAATGGTTCACTATGGATACCATGAACATCCTTAGTGTATTGTCTGATCATGAACAATATGGTAACTGATATATTGCCATAACTGTAGGGCTTCATGCATTCAGAAGGGATCCCAAGTCTCAAAGTCCATGGAAACACAGAAGAAGAGACTCAGGAAAGATTCTGCCTGGTGCAAATGTACCAGCAGGCATGTTAAGAGGGTATATTAAATAACCTGACATGGTGCTGTTAAAAGTCAGGGATGTTCACAGTTTAAAAAGGGTCTGTGCAGAAGCAGGCTGTGAAAAGATTCAAGGAATGCAGCCATTCACTGCACAAGTGTATTTCAGGTTCAAGGATTCCAAGACAAGGAGGAAAATCTTCCTTGCATGTGTATGTGTGCTTATCTCCTCCTCCCCCCAAATTCTAGCAGCAGAATTAATGTAGGAGAAGGAAGGAATAACCAAACAGCAGCTAATGACTCTAAGTCATTTTACAAAAGGTGAATTAAGAACTAGAAACAAGTTCTGAATAAAAACACAGTATTTAAATACATAAATAAATTTTTAAAAGGAAGGTAAAAACAGATCTGTGTCATGCAGAAGAAATGGCATGGTAAATTAAAAGGACCTTTTTTTACCTGGAAATTACAGGCTACTGAATCCAGAAGGGAAACATTCTGGAATTTGAAATATGCTTAAAGGGCCTAAAAACCAGAACAGGTGTTGTCTGCCATCCAAAATTACTTTGAAGAGATGACAGACAATTAAGGGAAACTCTGAGTCATCATCCAATGTTGTTTGCTTAACCATACAAAAAGAATGAGACAAAACACTACCTTATTTTCTAGAACATAAATGCTCTTTCTCGTACTGAAATCTATTACCTTCTGAAAGAGAAAACCTCCACACTCACTCTTTAAAATCTGAATATTGTAAATGAAACATAATACACTGGCTTAGGAAAGCTGCCAGCCAATTTAGACTGAAGCACCTCAATATATTAATTTAAGATTTAACAGGCACAGCTCTTCCAAAAAAGAACTGTAAAGCTGAAGGTGAAAGGTGAACGCTTGAGCTGGTGTGAATCAACATCACTCCACAGAAGTCAACTGCACTACACTGTTCAAAGAGGATGAGAATCAATGCTCTGTTTTACATAAACAAGTATTAGCAAACATACCCAATCTTCTGCTGAAATTTTACACGCCAGTCAGACTGCATTTCTCACCTCCAATCCAAGAACATAAATGAAATGGCTCTGTACAACTTTCTGTTGGTAACATGAAGACAACATTTGGCAGAAGGAAGCCTTCTGCAAACATCCAACGTGGGCTCAAAAATATTGTTGCTTTTCCACTGACAAAACTGATTTATCTTTAGCTACCAGATGGACTCAGGAAAGATGGATGAATTCTGTAATGGAGATGGAATGCCCTATTTTATGTCTGTCTCATTACCATTCTGTATGCTCCTTTTCTCAGACTTCAGTAGGATTTTAGAAAGGGAAACACTTTCACTTGAAATAACCTTATTTTTAAGAGGTTTTTTTTGGTTTTTGTAGGGAAGCATTTTGGTCAGCTTGTATTTAAACTCCAGGACATTTGGGTCAGTGAGAAACTAACTAGTAAAATACCTCTAAAAGTGGATACCAGATTTGTAACTTCAACAACCTCCTTCCTTTCAGAGTCTTAACAGCCGTGTTCTGAGTCCTAATGGAGGTTCATATTGTCATTGCTTAGAAGAATATCAAATCTCCTGCTCCCACCATGAACAGCTTGTGATCCAGGATCAGGTTTTGAATAGCACAGGTCCAGTCTTGGCAAAATAACTAATGTGGCCAGGACCGCAAATAAGCTAGCTTCTATCACCAATTCTATTAATTTAAAAAAATATAAAATCTATAATTATCCTATTTTCTTGTCAGGCAATAACTACTTATGCTATTATATAAACTATACAAAGTCCTGCAAACACAAGCAGCTGCAGAGCAGTGTAGGAAGCAGGACTCTGAATCTCTGACCCACATCATGACCACAACAGAGGAGAGCACCCTGGAACAGGGGAGCACAGAAGGACAATCGAGACCCTCAACAGGGCAGCAGGACAAGAGGAAGAATAACTCAAGCGTTTGCTGCAGGTGAGAGCAGGCAGTTGCCCCCCATTAATCTCTTATTTCCAAGAGCTCAGGCATGGCACCTCTGAAAATCTGCCCTTTGTGAATGCAAAGAAAAACTAAACTGGGTGCACATTTTTAAATTAGTATTGTTCCCAGGTAGATAGCAACTCTCTTTCTTTTTCATTAGATGTGCCTATATTTTTGGCTGCTTGTGTGTGTTTACAAGCTTCCCTTTCATATTTCCTGTAATGTTCATCACAGTAAAATAACTACCAGGTTCTTTCTTATTCCTTGATTCCCTTGTGAACCAAAGCAGTTTTAATCATTTCCCTAACTTAGACTTGCTGAGAGTCACCTAGGTGCAGCACACACATCTGAGCAGGTCACTGACTTCTGACAAGGTGTTTAACCTTCTGCTTCCTATCCCCCTCTCTGTCCCTTCTATTTGTAAGGAAGCAGCTTGGGGTTTTGAATATGCCTTTGTGTGAGTAGGCTTCCTGCCTAAGGAAGTAGCATCAGTTTCAGCTGAGGTTTCAAGGCACTCCACTGTGAATAACAGTACAGTTCAAAACACACCATGCTGTTTTGCCTGGGTTTGGCTGGGATAGTTAATTTTCTTCTAAGTAGCTGTGTTTTGGATTTAGTATGCCAGTGAGCAGGTGCACAAGAAGTTTGGGAGCGGAAGCATGGCCAGGACAGCTGACCCAAACTGGCCCAAAGGATATTCCATACCACAGAATGTCATGCTCAGTTTATAAAGTCGAGGGAGTTGGCCGGAAGACACAGATTGCTGCTTAGAGACAGGCTGGGAATCAATCAGCAGGTGTCGAGCAATTATTTTGTGCATCACTTGTTTCTCTTGGGTTTTATTCTTTTCCTACGACTATTATTATTATTGTTGTTGCTATTATTAACATGACAATAATTATTATAAAACTTTACTTTGTTTCCGGTATTAAACTGTTCTTATCGCAATTCACAAGGTTTACCTTTTTTTCCCAATTCTCCTCCCTACTGGAGAGGGGGTGGTGTATGACAGTGAGCGAGGATCAGCATGGGTTTTAGGTTAAACCAAAACTCTGTTCTACTCTTAGGAGTACATGAAAAAAAACCCCAAATACTGTGGCAGAATATACCACTGTGAAATCCAGGTGGGCTTTGGTTTTAGGTTTGTATCCTAGGATGGGTGTCACTGCACAGTCAGCATTCAAACCTAGGAGTTATTGGTCTCATTATGAATGCAGAAACATGGCACTGAATTGTCTTCAGAAAAGCCTGATCACTTGCAGTGCTGGTTTGATTTTGCTCTACTTTTCCACTTTTCCCTAGAGTGGAAAAAAACGTCATGGGGTGGGAGGGAGGTCAGAATACTGTCAAGAAAACTGTCAGGGAATTATCGGACGTATTGTTTGCAAGAGGGCTGAAGTAACTGTCCAGGTTATGGGATGCCTTTTCATCTGTCAGGCTCAGACTAGAAGGTTCAGACCTGGAGTCAGTTTGGTGTCTACCCTCCATAATCACTTCTGTATACTTCTTAAAGCACAGGATTTGCTGTGAGGATTTTCCTCTGCTTAAAATTAATGAAATACTTTTTCAGACACTACTGTTATTTCCTGTACTATTAAAACACACAACTATCTTAAAGCACTTACAAGAAGATTAATTGGTGAGGCTTGGTTAATTTATGAATAATAATCATGGGTTTGGTCTCTGGATGAGAAACTCATTTTCATTTTTGTCATCTGTTGGACATCATTTGTTTGAGTTGGCTATAACCTGGTAGAAGTGTGACTCATACCCTGAGAACCAGAGTCTCCACAGAGTTAAGTATTCTCATTCTCTCTCCATTTCTGAAAAAGAATTACTGCTTTGTGACCATGTTCCTCACTGCCTTGTCCAACAAATTGGGGGGCGGAGAGGGGGGGAGGAAGGGGGTGTTTGTTTGTTTTACCGGTAGTAGTATCTTGGGCAAGGTATACAGATTTTAAGAAAAGATACAGACCTCAGTAGCAAGGTCCCTGATGAGACAAGCCTGGCCTAAAAGAGTTTTTAATCTTAACTGGCAAAGGATGGATAGACAAAGATACACACAAAGAGGTTGCTGGCAATATGGTTATAATTTATTACTGCCTCTGTAACAGGACGGATGGCTTCATCTGCATGCATGTACACTTGATGGACTTTGCCCTCCATTAACAAAAATTTTTAAAAGTTAAAAATTAATTCCTTTATTGCCAACACATATAGCCGTGTTGTCATCCCACCTTTTTAGGCCCTTCTTGAATTACAGTGCAGCACTAGACTATCAAAGCAGAAAAGAATTCACTTGCTGTGATGTTATGGGAAGTGCAAGGGGAGATAAATGACTTACTAAGCTAAAACCACATGTCATCACAACATAATGTCTCAGGGAGTGGGGAAAGAAGTAGATCTGGTTTAATACTCCACAGTACTGCTTGGTTATGTTCTTCAGTACCCAAGAAGGGGCCTGCTGACTGCAGTTCTCCCAGCAATGTGGCATTCATAACACTGAGCACCAGTCAAGAAATGTACTGGCATGGTTCTGTGGCAGACAGCAAATAACCGATCTCAAACATTGCGTAGCTTGAACTGAAGACATCAGGAACATAACCAGTATTATTGAGTCTACCTGTGTACCCTCCAACATGAAATAACAGTGTTAACTTCAAGCTAAAATCTTAAAATAAGACAAATAGGGTTATTTAAGTACTTACTTTTGGGGACAGGTTGTAGGTGGAGTTGTTTTAGTTTGGGTCTTTTGAGTGTATTAACTTTGAGAAAATAGGTATCATCCAAAAAACATTCCTGGTTCACACACTTCCTGTAAACTTGAGCAAACACGGCAATTTTCAAGCCGGGCCAATTTTTTTACTCAATTTTATTTGGCTTAAAGTAGAGTTTATAATGAATCCTGGCAACACTTTAACTAAAAAGAGACTATCTCCCATGTATAAGCAAAACTGTTTTAAATGTGAGTCATCTGAAAATCGCCATAGTCAAAATGGATTGATGTTTTAAAATGAGCTTAATAATATTTTAGGGAACCCAATCTGTATTTTAAAGTAAGACCAAGCTATTCGAAAAATTCAGTTGTTACTGAAGTCTCACATACAATGTAATTTTATTGCACAGCAATGTACTGAAAATTTATGCTTGTTTTTAAATGACACTGCATCTCAAATATTTCCTCTAAATTTCTTTTTTTGAAAATGTATGCCATTGGTACGTGTTGTACGTGTACAGAACACAAACAGTATTATTGTGCCAGAAAAAGAACTTAAGAGTGCGACAGATAAAGAAAATGATTAGGCTTGCATTATTTTGGATTTTCTCAAGAAAAATCTTTCTTTTTTTTTTTAATTCTGCTTCAAATTTTCATGCTAAAAGTACCAGCCTACAATGAAGTACTCCATGCATTTGTACTCAGATGAAGTTTTTCCACTGCAGTTTTAAATTAAGGCCACACAGATTTCTTCTCTTTAAATATGGGAGGGAGCATGAAATTTGCTTTTTTCACAAGGACAAAGGGCTAAGAATGAGTCAAAGCCAGCACAGTTGATTCAAGAGAGGTGAAGCATTCAGAGAAGGAGTATATGAGAAACGATCTCAAAATATGCATTGGGCACCAACTCATGAACCTCGTGATATTCAGTGCCACATGAATATCAGCCTCGCAGGCTACTGTTCCTCAAGTACAAATTTACCCCAGATTTGGAAGGTCAAATAAAATATCTGCTCAAAACACTTAACGGGTAGGATATGTGTGCATATGGAAAAATGCTTTCCAAGAACTACCATCTATTTTAGAAAGCAAAAAGTGGTGGTACCCATTCCAAACCATCATGGAAGTCACAAGAATTCATCATGAAAAATCCATATGCCTACATACGTCCTTAACAAACAAATATCATAGGGAAAATCCCCATATATTTTCCTAATTCCTACATGAAGTATTACCTCCAGCAGAGCATCCACAAAAGATTTTATCTAGCACCATAATGAATTTCATTGCTGAATCTCAATTATTGTTATTCCTCATACATCTAGTTATATCATTTAAGTGAGAGTTAAGTATCTAAAAGCAAGCAGACAAAGACACAGCCTAAATCCATTTTGCAGCTTCCAAATCTAATACTCTTCTTTGAAGATATGTCTTAATAAAAAGCAATGTGTTTTGCTGGGTAGACGAGGAAGTCAGCAAACTTTTAAACTTTGTTATTTTGTAAGGCTGTGAGGGACTTTTAGATCATTTTACTGAAGTAGCCTAATGTTTAGCTTACAAATAATCACTGAAGCACTTTTCAAGCAGTCCAGAGTGCACAGGAAGGTTTTAGTTAAAATGTTAATTGTAGGTATTGAATCACAAATGTGTGCTTTCCCATGGTAAATCCTGCACCTGGTTTATCTGTATTTTTCTGCATCTTTCATAATGGTTTCTAGTTTCCAGAATTATCTTATTTATTTCTGTTATTAATTTCTTTGTCTAGATACACAACAGCACGAGGAAGTACACATCTAGCCATCTGAATAACCTCACAACAGTAATATCAAGACAAGTTTTTACACAATTGTATGTAAAATGTTTTTTCAATATTGTATTTAAATGCCTCATTTTTAAGTCACATTCCAGTAACTTATTCCTTCCCATATGCCCAAGAAAAAAAATCCCCAAAGGTCACTAAAGAGTGCACGTCCTGGATTTGGCTGCCAAACCTCACCCAAGTTCTTATTTCATAATCAGAACATTGTCTCCAGCTACACATCGGTCATTTGTGTTTTGCAGATTTCGAAAAGGTTTAACCACCGAATGAAGAAGCTGAGGTTAAAAATGGTTTTCTCTAAACAGTCATATTTTTGTGCTGAAACGAAACTAAAGGCTTGCAGGAGAAAACTTCAAGTTTAGGACACAATAGATCATCTTAATAGTGGATAAAGCATATTTGTACTGCCTACATGGTATTTCTCCTGTATAGAAACACAGCCTGTCAGGAGAAGCAAAGAAGTCAGCAAAACCTCAGTCCATTTTTTGTGTATAATGAACCTTGTTGATTTAAGCACATAACACCATAAATTAACCCATATGACGTGCAAAGTGCTTAGGATGCTGATGAGCACCAGTAGCTGTAGTAACAAAATAGACCCTGCTTTAGGAACTATTCTTTCCAATCATTATTTTCCTGCAATGGTCAAGCTTATGGGTGTATGTAATAAGAAGTGGCTTCCCTGGTTCCCACTGATGCTGACATTTTTGGCTCAAGATTTAGACTAATCATTAGGGGCATTCAATTGTAAGGAAAAGTTGCACATTTGGTAAAGTTAATGACTGCTTTCATAGTCCCCAGAGAAGACCAATAACTCCAAAACATGTTGCACTCCACTTGGTTTCAGGTCCAGATCATTGCTGTCTCTGAGTATCACTGGAGGCCAGCTACAATTTGGCTGATCTGCTACAGGAAAATATCTAGCCAAAACTGATCCCATCTTTACAAAATGGAGATTTTTTTTTCATGAATACATTTCTTTAGGAATACATTCTTTTGGTTACACATCTGAATGCAGAGATAGCTTGGTTAAGGACAGTCAAGCCAAGTATTTTCCAGGCAGTACAATAAAAGATCTTATTCCATGAGACCTTCTAATGCCCTCAATAAAAGGAAATGGAAGAACCTTGACCCTTATCTTTTATATGAGTGTAAAAGGAGAGATTACCATTAACCTCCTATCCATGATCTGCCCAAAGTGCTTACTTGCTGCTTAGGTCAGATGGCATATAACCCGCAGAGGTGTTTAGGAAACACAGGAGTGAAGAAATTGATGGAAACATTCATAAAGAACAGTACTAAGAAATTTCTGAAAAAAAATCGANACCTTCTAATGCCCTCAATAAAAGGAAATGGAAGAACCTTGACCCTTATCTTTTATATGAGTGTAAAAGGAGAGATTACCATTAACCTCCTATCCATGATCTGCCCAAAGTGCTTACTTGCTGCTTAGGTCAGATAGCATATAACCGCAGAGGTGTTTAGGAAACACAGGAGTGAAGAAATTGATGGAAACATTCATAAAGATATTAACAGTACTAAGAAATTTCTGAAAAAAAATCGAAGTATTTTAGATAGTTGCAAGTGACTATGACTCATACCACTGCAACACAGGAATGAGAATTACCCGTCCATTGTTCAACAACAGTAATTCTAAGTTTTCTAACAATCTAATAAAACTTTATTTCAACAGTCAAGAGGGACACAACAGCACCCCCCTCCACAAGAAAACCCAAAACAACAACAAAAAACCAACACATCTCCCCCCGCAAAAAACCCCAAAACCCACAAAAACAACAACAAAACTAGACAGAAAATAGTAAGGGAAGAGGATAGTCTGTTAGAAATGATAAAACAGCATTTTAAAGTCTCACTGATGCTTCCAGCTATTTATTGTCTGGCTCATTTTATTAAAGTAAGGTTTCCACCAGGAAATACTTGCTTTGAGAAGATTATTATTGCATTAATGTCAGGATCTGCTATGCAAAACAAAAAAAAAACAAAAACAAAACCCTAACAAACAAAAACTCCAAAACAACAAACAAACAAAAAGCCAAAGACAATAATAAATCAGTCAGTCTTTGGCTTGTCCTATATTGTGATCAGTCTTTTATAATATTGGATATATTTTAAATGTGGATTTCAATATTTTGCCTTGACCTTGTAACTCTTCTACATTTAATGGTTTAAAACATAGACTGCCATTATCAGGTTACACTTCCTTTGCTGATGCAACAGTCTTCCCAAAACTACTTCCAGTAATAACATTTTTATTTGGCTTACCCTGATCTAGCCCTTTAGCATAATTACTTCTTATCATTGAGTCAATATAACACTCAAAATTAGAAGCTGATTTGCACATTTTACAGACAAATCAGATGAACTGAAATCCTGATTTTGGTAGACTATAGTCTTCCCACTGCAGAGGTGGAAGCAGGGGGTGGCCAGGAGAAAGCACACAGGAATGCAAAGCTATCCATATTGGCCAATAATTCTTAAGAAAACTCTTGAAACTGCCAAAACTGAAAAGCTTTTGCTGCTCTCATTCACCTTTAAATATCAGTTAGAATAGAGACTGTGCACAAAAATAACACATTTGTACATTTTACGCAGTGTCCTCTGACCTCTTAGACAGACTGCTAGGTATGGTTTCAGTGCCTGTCCATTTGAATAGCAAGGGAATATTCTGTCACTCTTAATACTTTACTTGCTCTGCAAAGGCTTCACTGTCTTGCTCAAAGATGAGCACATACTCATCAGAGCTCTATCTACCCAGAAAAGCTGAACCTCCCCTCCTCCAAAAACAACAAACTAAAATCAAAAGTTATGGCACCTAAATCTTCCGTAAAGGCACGGTTAACTAATTTGAAAATGTCTTGTGCAGCTTAGCAGGAAAGTTCCCAATCCGTTCAGAGCAATCCAAAACAAGCCTCTCAGATATGAAATCAGAGTGCTCACATGGGGATTTACAGATTTAAATCACAAAACAAGATCTTTGTTTTGGAGTTGCTTTGGAGCCAAGCTATAGTTCGGGGTTTGAAGTGGGGATTCAAGCCAGTGACTTCATAGTTGAGAGTCTAAGGGGTTGGACTCATCTCTTGTGAGCTTTTTGTAAAACTAAGTCTTGCAAACTAAACTATTATATTATTAAAGGCAATAATGAGGCAATAATTTCTTAATGTAAGTGAAATCATCTTATTAATAAAAATCCCAGTGCTGCGCTTACTAGCTTGCCCAAGTATCTCTAACTTTTATGAAGATCTTTCAAAGCCTCCAGATCCCGAGCTAAGTTTCCCCCAGCTGAAATGCAATTCCAGAATGGAATACCACAGTTATCTTGCAAATCAAAGCAACACTACACAGTGCTTTGTGCCAGAGTTAGAGAATGCCAGATCAACTGAACCTCACTGAGGAAACTCCACAGCCAATAAAGTAAATATAAACATATCCATAGTGCCCTGTAAATGATAATTTTAAGTACATGGAAATATTCCATTAATTGAGAAGTTGCCAGTAACATTCAAAAACAAATGCTATGTATCAACAGATTGGTCTCGTTCTTGAGTCCTAATGGTTTCCTTCTGCAGCTCTTCACAGGATCTTTGTTGTAATTGTCAAACTTGAAATCGAGCCAATACATTTAATTAGGGAAAAAAGGGGCTAATGGATGTACTTAAAAGATAATTGACCACAGATTTTTAATAATGTTCATGAACCGGGTGTAACTTTTTATTCTAAATTCACCCCCTTACTAAGGTAATATTCAAGTGCTGTGGAAGACACATGATAAACCCAAACTTTGCCTTTAAATCTAACTGGCCTCTAACTGTCTCTGCTCTCTTCTATTTCCTGCCCACACACAAAAACCCTCTTATTTAAAACTGATTCTGAAATAATATAGTGAGATGTTCAGTAGCTGAAGCAGAGTGTCTCTGACCTATCCACCACTCAGTTTTTCTGCCCCTTTGATCTCCAGCTCCAGACCACTGCTTCCAAGTAAAGACTGCTGTGAAAACAACTGCACTCCTTCAGTCAGAAACAGACATGTAAGGTCCATACCTCTTCTTCATGGCAGTTAAGTTTTCCTTTTAAAATTAGTTTAAACATTTATTGGTCTAAGCTGCCAGTTTAATTAAACACTTTTTGTTACAACTCCAAGAGTTGAAATTCTGGGGCTTCAGAATGCCTATGCCAAAATCCAATCTGCCAAAGCACATTTTTTTGTTCATTGCCAGCTGAGTATATAGAAATTGGCTCTGAAAAATAGGCCAAGGCCTGTAACACTGCACCGCATGCATACGAAATGCCTGAAGGTGCCAGCAATATGTACTGCACACAGCTTGACTTTACAAAGTGCATATGTCCAAATCACCAGGTCAAGACTTGGAGTAAACTCCTCAAAATTAAAGCCAGAAAGTAATTCCATTCTGTTGTGGTTACTGTATCTGTTTCTATCCCAGTAACATTAGGGTGCACTGAGCATTCCCACAATTGCAATCGGGGTTGGAGCCTGTTTGTAGGTGCGTAAAGAAGGGCTCCTTCTTTCCAGTCCCTGCAAGAGTTAAATCAGGAACACACGATTTCTTCAGTCTGCTTTTCATGAGACATTGTCCCATGCACCTCAGAGCTTTCAAACTGGCTGTCAGACAGGAGGAGAAAGGAATCACAGCCATAGACATCCCATTGCTAAAGTGGTAAGGTATCACAACAAGGGAGAAAAGCTTAAAAAAGAGAAGATCTCTCTCCATGCCATGGCTCACAAGTGATAAATGCAAATGTACACAAGCAACACAGTCTATTAAAATTCCCAATTAAGGAAAAAAACCCAGTGAAACTGATTGTATTTGCTACCTAGAATCACAGAGCCACGGAATGGTGTGGATTGGAAGAGGCCTTAAAGATCACCTCATTCCAACCCCTCTGCCGTGGGCCGGGACATCTTTCACTAGAATACGTCTGCCAACATGTAAATTCGGAAAAAAGGACTGTGAGACAAATGACATTGTTTTACATATTTCTCAAAATTCATCATCCTAGAGTATCATGGTTAAACAAAAAAAGGAACAGGAAATTAATATGATAAAAGATTCTAATATAGGGAAAAGTTTTTAAGAAATAGTCACCCCTCACCCCATCTGGTCCACAACCACCAAGAAGATTTAGATATGGTCCAAACACCAGGGTGGGGAGTGGTCCACCAAGGGCACTGGGCACCACAGTCTCAGTAATCATGTTAAATATCATCTCTTTTCTTCAGACACGACTCGTGGGAATAATTACACAGAAGAAGAATAAAGACGACTCAATGTAAGGATTCTAAATAGCAGTTTCCAGTGCTAACAACACACACACGCTTAACAATGGAAGGTAAATTAACCTGAATTATTGGATTATGGTCATTTCACTCACCAGACTGAGCATTCCCTGGAGGTGCATATACACTGTACTCACTGGCCAGCCTTAACCTACCACTCACCATCTGGCCCAGAGCAGCCAGACTCAAGCACCAGGAGACCAGCTACAAATGACTATGCCAGGGTCACATTTTCAACTCCATTTGTACATTCCCTATCACTTGAGGACCCTGTGAGGAGGACAGAGTAGATTTTCTTCTATGATTTCTCCACTAAGGCAGCTTTGTCCATGGTAAACTGTTCTGTAGAGAGAGATTTAACCTCCTAACAGCCCTTCACCCTCTTGTGCTCCAGTAGCTATGCCCACAGCGCAAGGCAGGTGCCATCCTTGTCGCACTCCATGGGTTTCCTTCGGAAAAAACCCCAGAGCATGTGAGGATGCGAGAGGAGGAAGGAGCTGCAATGGGCTCTAATAGATTCCCCAGGCTGTACGACCCGGGGTGAGGCTGAAGGACTGCATCACGAAACCCATTTTCCCTCAGTGCAGACACCACCAGTGTCCAGCTTCATGTAGGACAGACTTCAGCTCTCCTAGATATTGATTTTAGCAAGCACACATGCTTATGCTGCTTTTCTCATAAATTACATCAGCTTTGGTTTCACCTGTGAGACAAAGTAAGCTTTCTTCCGTCAAGCACATGGACAGGAACTAAAAATATATAGAAGAAATGTACACCACAGTCGACACATAAAATAATGCCAACATTGATCCATCTGTACAGAGCTCTGCTAGAGTGGAAGTGCTGCTTAAAATATTTCTGCCTATGCCTGTTCTCTAATAAAACTTTCATACAGAAATGAAAACTTTTCATGGGAAGTGTCTGCTTTTTTCAGGGCATTTTTCACTGGAAAGCCAAAATCCTACTGTTTTCACCCTGAATGTCAAATTCTCAATTTTTGGCCAAAAACATAAAAGCCTTACTAAAAAATATGGTAATAAAAACCTGACAAGTGTTCTATGAATTGCTCTTTATCACAAAATTACAGATTTTTCTACAAAGATTATTCTGATCAGGGTAATATTATGAACACTTCATAAAAGAGATGTCTGCATGCACATAATTACTTAGCAGACACTGAAGCAATCAATAGACTTGTTCACCACTTTTTTTCATTTCCGTGAAATTTTTTGTGTCCTGTAAATGGTCTCCTAAGAGCAGTTCTCTACATGCCACATTCAGCACATGTGGAACCATTTGACAGACATCAGGCCTAACAAATTTTTAAATAAGTGACTAGAGAATCTACATAGATGCTCTACTTCACTTTTTTTATCAAGCATAAGTTATATTCCTATATTAAAAAGCGTAGTGCTTGTACACCAGGCTCTCCTTTTTTACTACAGAGCCCCTAATCCCAAAGCTCTTTCCTGAGCTCCCACACCTGGCATATTGTCTGAGAAAAACCATGTGTCATGGAACAAAACATTGGAACATCAAACTGCCCCATTTAACAGACAGATTTTTCCACAGAGAATATATGAAAAAACAAAAAAAAAATCTAGACCTATATAAGAGAGATCCATGTTAATTAACAGCCCTTGACAATCATCATTTTTCACGTCCAGATTTGCCAAATGGCAATTATCTTTTCTTGTGACTTAGGCTCCAAGCACATGCAGCCTCAGACTGTGGAAATAAAAATACTAAAATCACTTTCCTATAGTGCCAGAGTCTGCACCTCTTCAGTGAACAACTTTTTTTTGCCTCAGTGTTTGTTATTTTTTCTGAGGACAACCAGAGCAAATAACCAAATAATTTTGAGAGACTGCCTGTTTACACCCAGTTGACTTTGTGCTCACCTGCTCTAATCCTTCTTTGGCTCCCTGACGTCAGGACCACATTCACAACCAGATGAAACCCAGACAGTGGTTAGTGGTGTGAGACCAGCCTCCAAACTTAGGCACCTAAATTAGCAGGTCTGAACGTGGCTGTATGAAATTAAATTTCCCAATACCATTATCAAGTAGATAAGAATTACAAGCTCACAGGTACAGAAGCTGGACACACTGCACAAATTGTCTCTCCTGTAAGCACAGTATAGACCAAGACCAAGGGAAACTTTTAGCCCTGTACTCAAAAATTCATTTCTTACCATCAACACACCAGAAACAAAATTATCATGGTTCCAGGATATTTAGAGTAACAGAATAAATTTTGGTTAACAAGGATAAATTTGGTTTATGTCAAACACTCAAGCAAGTGCTAAACAGATGTAATATACATACAATGAAATTCATTTAAAAATTCAGTTTAAATATTTTTATTTGATTTCACTATAAAGATATTCACCACTGGAATGATTTCAGAAGAAAAAACAGAAAATCTACTCATATTTTCTGACTGGAACTGAGTTGAAAAGTAAGTTATCTCAGTAACAGTCAAAATGCAAAAAAACCATAATTACTCAGTTAGGAAGACGGAATGGATTCAGTGGTCTCTCACAAAATTGTGTAGCATCCTTCCTGCCCTCAGGAATTAATAGCTACAGTTAATAGCATTTCTCAGTTGCTTTTGGAGTGAAAATCTACTCATTCTAAAGGTTATTAAATTCCTAACGACACACTCAAAACTACCCCTAAGGACTGTATTTAAGAGAGATCAATAAGTAGGGCCCAGTATATTCAAATCAAGAAACTGAATGAGAAGATGAACAATCCACTGAGCAAAAGTTAACAGCAAAACAGTTTTGAATACCCTGACTGAAAACCACAGCGTTGCAGACAACAGAAACTGTGGCAAAGCCAGAGACAGAGCCTGAACATTGCATTAGGGAGTCTTCCCAAGTTCCTCCCGCAATACGTCAGCAACACCTCCCTCTGCAGTGCTGCTAACAGCACCTCTAGGGCACAGCGAAAGGTGAATTTCTGATACATGAACACAGATAACAGCATAACCTTGTCTCTGCCTTATCTGATGCTGTACAAAAATATGAGGAGTATGGAGAGTAAGGGTGAAAGCAGAGAAGTCAATTGCCCCAAGCACCAAACTCCCTGCCCATAGCTCTGTGCCAATGTGCACACATGAAACAGCTCTAACCAAGAGAGATCTGACTCTGGGGTATTGAAGAAATACTTGAAATCATGAATTGGCAGGCAAATCCCATGCTTTCCAAGGCTTGGATGCCTTTTTCAAAATCACCTGTTTCACTGAACTGGTGGCTATGTCATTAAAGAAGATAGAAATAATAGTGATTTTATTCAGGAGTAAGCAGAATTTTGAGGTCCTTTCTTCTGGTTTTAGAAAGACTTTAGCACAACACCTGCTACTGCCTCATGGACAAAATAAATGTGGCATTCATGTTAGCTGCAAAGTGCCTAAGCCTGCTCCTTTCCTCAGAAACTGCAAGTTTCTGTCTCTTCCTACAAGTCTGAGGAGAAATGATAGCAGCTGCTGTTTTCTTGATCTAGACCCAAGCCCAAGAGTACACAGAATTTCTTGTGAAATGAAATGACAAAGAAATATAATCAGCATTGAAGCATTCCACAGACAAACAAAGTGAAGAACCCAGGAGATGGTACTACATGGTATAGGGTCAGAGCCTCTACAAGTATAAATCAAGAAAACTGTTTGGACTATAATGCCTTACAAAAAATTCCCCCGTTCTGTTATCTTAAAGTGCATTTTTTTCCAGCATTTCTATTTCAACTTGATATTTATCATGTGCCTGATTCTGTACTAACTGGATGCTATGGCAGTGCTTTCAGTGAACTCAAAAACCCCATATCGAGCCTCTGAGTGCTTCCTAGGAATCTTTTCAACCTCCTGCTGATTGCACTTTAAGGTCAGGAAGAATGGCTAATAGAAATGATTTATAGATTAAAAAAAAAAAAAAAAATTAAAAATACCTGAAGCTACAGAACAGAGCTTTAAAATGCAAGGACTATTTCTTCTATGGAAATCAACTCATGAGTTTTCTAATGCATTCAGTCCCTACTTTCATGCTTTTGGGCTATGAGAGTGACTAAATTCAAGCTGATACCAACAAGCTAGTCGTCATCCCCATCTTCATGCCCATCACACTGTCATCTGTCATCGTGAAATTGTACATGAAACTAGAGATAGTTTTGAAATATACTTGGGGAGACAACTGGGATACAGTAAAGAATGCATATAAATCTTATGTTTCCTGATGGCTCCTGACCAGTCACCTACAAATACAAGAGTCTTTGGATAAAATCCCAGGATCATGTTTATGTTAGTGAAGGGTGGCAGGTATATATCATTATGTTTATTTGCGAGGCAAATTGTTACTATGCTGCAGTTTTTGGACAACAAGGCTGCACTTGCTTGTTATGAGTAGTCCACAACAAAAATCTGACTCATAGAGGTCAACTCCGGTGTTTATATTACTTTATTTGCATCAACCCAAATGTCAAAATAAGTACAATTTACTGAAACCAGGCTCCGTCACAAATTATACACCACAGAAGACACAGCACTAAATACACATAATGAAATACTTTCACATTGCTTTTATAGCCTGAGGAAATTTTTATTATCAAAATAAAAATTTTTAAAAAACCAAAATACAAAAAAAAGGAAGGTATTCACATAAAAAATCTCTTCAAACCAGATATTTTGCTTGTGGTAATTAGTAAACCAGAAAAGGAAGAAAACTCTGTGACCCTGCTGCCTTTCACCACAGACCACCAAGTGTCCCTGGAAGGTTTCTGTAACCTGATGATCTGCCCCAAAGCACACAAGAGGCCACTGAGCTGGGTGAGACGAGTTACCATTACCATTACCTCTGATCATTAGTGCAGTGGTAATTACTGCAGCACCAGAGGCATCAAAGGCCAAGGCAAAACTGCAGAAACTGTGCCCCTGTGAAGGTGGTTTCTAGCAGGGAGCAATAGGGGAATTCTAGATGTCCTAAAACCATTTCATTACCTCACTGCCCTTCTTCCCCACAGCCCTACAGGCGCTGTCCCTCTGCAGTGTGCACCTCCTCAGACCACGTTCTGCATGCAGAATGGGACACAAAGTGACACACGTGGCCTGTGCCACCCTACTGAGAAGCTCTTGGTAGCCCAGAGCACTCTGCTCGATGCCACTTGCCCAACCCATGTCACAAGAAATACTTCTGTAATGAATGGGGCTGTGAAGGAGGCTCTGAGGGACTTTGTTGTTTTATGAAGCACTTCCTTTACGTTTACCTTGCAAACAGAGGCAAATTGTTTCTTTTCTACTAAGCAGAGAAGCTGCTAATATTAAAAACAAATCTGAATCTCCTACTGAGACTTGGTTTTATTTTCTTTTTTCTTTTTTTTTTTTAACAGGAGCATCTTGTGAACCAAGACAAACATGTGAGGCTTGGTTTGTGACCAGCAAAAACACATATTCTAAACATCAGTGTACTGCAAGCAACCCTAGCTTTTGCTACTGGTCTCGAAGTATTTACACAGAACTTCAGCCTGATTCTATTATATTTTTTACCTAGAATAAGAGACTAAAACTGACCAACACAAACCTCCCAATTAGATGACCCACTGTAAAATATGCAAGTCACACAACCCAAGGAGCAAAACAGCCTCTGCATGAGAAATTCAAAGCACTTTCTATATTCCCTTCTCTCACGTGTAGCTGCACAGCTGTGATTTTAAGTGGAAGAACTTTCCATAGTGGAATGACTACAGAAAAATCCATGTATCCTGAAGAATTTGGAAAGAAAAGGAATATGGATTTTTCTTGGGAATTAGTTTATTAGGAAAAAACCCCACACAAACACATAAGTGAAGTTATCTGCGTAGAACTTTAAACCCATGCAATCTCCTTTTTACGCAAAGATTGATACTTTGTTCAGCAAATCATCTACGCAATGAAACACTGCCTTAGTGGCTTCACCTCAGAAGGACCATCTGAAATCAGCCTCCTTGATTCCCCATCCAGGCTAAATTAGTTCATCTGCAGCCCTGCAGCACAGTCAAGACAATTTTTGCTTTAGAGCAAGCAGCATTCTCCAAGCATGCAGCAATGTTCTTCCTCACACGGATCTTATTTGTTGTGCAGCTGTTCAGGTTTTCCTTACTGGTTTACTGACTAGTTACTTCTAGTAAGAAGATCTTCAAATTTTATTGCACAGATACCACATGTAACAACATGCTTATTGTTTTCTATATTTACACAAGGAACATGGAATTTAAAGTTACAGGAAAGCATCTGTGTATCTATCTATGTAAAAATAATTTCTGGCTATATTATGGCATTACTGACGTCCCACAACCATGTAGGTGTGCCAATAAAGATGTCTTGTGCCTTTCCTCCAGGGCGCTCGATGCAAACAACCTAAAAGCCCAAATGCATACCATCTATAAGCATCTAGTTGGAAGTACCAAAGCAACAAAAAGCACCCCTTCTAAGTGATGAATATAAAGCACCCCTTCTAAGTGATGAATTTGATGATCTCAACCGTATCTCATGACTAAACTGACTGCAGCAAAAAGTATATTGGCCTACAAGACCACACTTTTTTGTAATAACTCTATTAAAAATAGCAATGAACTATAATAGCTTATCAGTTTTTCCAATCTAAAATATATATGACCAACCCAAACAAAAGCATCGGGCAAAGTGCAAGTATAGTGGTAGTGATGGGTGCACTGCACTCTCTGGAACAGTCTAACATATCCAGCTGCTGGACAAGAGCACGTGGAACAGCCAGAGCAAAACAAAACACTTTTAAGGCCTGCTTCAGATGAGGAGATGGAGTTCATATCATCATGAGACCATTTCAACAAGTACCAAGTAATTTAGTTTAGTGAGTACGCAGGGGATTCAGAGCTAAAACATTGATGGAGAGATCCTCTGCTCTCCCAAGCCCTGCAGTGTGAGGTTTATCCTTGGTTCCCCTGCAATATGAATGGTGAATGGCAACCCCTCTCTGCCTTGGAGTGTCTGTATTGCAGAGAATATTGTAAGGACAGTTAAGCTAAATTTCAGAGAAAAGCTGCAAAGACAGTCACATCATTTTCTCATGGCTAATGTGAAAAATAACATTCAGCACAGCTGTTCAAAATGAAAGCACTTTTAAAGAAGGTTTTGTTCTGTGTTATAAACTTACGCAATGGGAGGTGTTAGGTGACACATGATCAGCTTTATATTTATGTAACTCATTGTCATCACAGCCCCTTGTCTTTCTGAACTGGATGTGCTCTAGTAACAGTAATGGACCAACTCAGCCAGGACACTGGTTTTTATAACACCATATATAAACTGAGGATTCTGCAATTTTATCATAAAAATATTGATCTATACATTAATAATTTATGTATAAATTATATTGTTATGTTTACGCATAGTATGATTTTAAAATTTACTATATTTAAAACTAAATCCTCAAAAACAGAAGTTCTTTGCTTTTTTAATTTTTTCAGAAGGAATTTTTTAAAATGTTCCACTAGAAAGGTGCTGTACTCAACAATATGCTGCTATCAATTATTTAAGTACAGCACCGACTTTCTAGAGGGGGGACAAAAAAGAAATCGTCAATAACACACCCCCTTCACCCCCTCTCACCTGAAATGTTCATTATGATTTTTATTTGTTATTTCCTCACTTTTGAAGGTATTTTCTACTGCAAACTCTCCAGCCCTGTTTCTCTGTTGAAAGATATACACTTAACACAGCAAGGTCACCCCACTGGAGTGCTAATACCTGCACACCACCTAGGGTACCAAGCCAGGCAATACTCAAACCCACTGCACCACAGTATCATTGACCAAAAAGTCAAAGGCCCATCCAGGATAAGAGTCCTCCCACCCCAGCCTGGAGTTCCCCTCACTGTGTACCAAAACTTGAACCCAAAGGATCGCTGCAGTGTATTTCCTGTTGTTTGTCCTCATGGAGAGGAGGACGAAAAAGGGACTGCCGTGAAAGAACACACAACAGTGCCACCTTGCAGAAGGAACGTCCTTACCAGGCTTCTGATCTTGGCAAAAGGCAGCTGCTGAAGGACAAAGCTGCATCAAAACCAAGCCTCAATAGCAAATAATTTATTTTTAAAAAGTTTTCTTTTCAAAAGCTTGTTTTCCCCACTCACCCCAGTGCTTCAATATGCATTAGGGCCAGTGAAATGATGCCAAAAGGCACAGAATGCCCCATTCAAACAAAGCTGTTTTAGTGTTAGCACTGTCCAACATAAACTTTGTGACTTTGTACAACATTCTTCTACAAAATAAACTCAAGCCATTTGCCAGCAATAACCTATATATTGATGTGGCATTAAGAGAAACTTGGAGGCTTCAGCTGGGAGACAAACTGTCAACCAACCACTAATTAGTTTTTATGACGTGACTCATAGTTTAGTAATTTCCCAGAATTTAATCACAGGGCACCCAGAAAGATCAATTAAAGAACAGGCTCAGAATTTGTTAGAGCCCTGTGTGAGACAGGGGAAGGCAATGACCTCAGCAGCTTTGCCACAGAATTTTATGAATTAACAAAGAAAGGATTTAAAAGGTAAGTTTAACTAATCTTGTGTTTCCTTGCAGACTCGTTCATTGTTTTTACTAAGGACTGAGCTTTTTAAAGGAAGTAAAAATTGAAGGATTGTGTGCTGTTGCTACTGTTTATTTTATAACTTCATTTACACGAGACCATTCTGTGTGTGACTTGAATTATTCCATTACTTTTTGTTGTATTTTTATATCTCTCAATAAAAAGGGAAAAAATCAGAGTAGGAATAAATTCCTTTAGATTCTTGAACAAGAATCATATCACATTATCAGAATGGATAGTAGAGAATCCCTCTTTACAACTACTCCCCCCCACAAAAAAACCCCAAACATTTATTATAACAGTCTTAACAACATTTAATAAAAAGAAAAATAAAATTTTGGCAACAAAATTCTACAATTTCCCTTGTCCTTTCACTCATTTTCAATCTTTTTATTACCCCAGCTTAACACAATGAAACGTGTTATTCTCCCTTCCTGCTTTCTACCATCAATCTTTTTTCATAAACTGAATTAAAATAGCAATAGAATGCTGAAAATGGTTTTCTCAGTTCTTAAATGGCTTTGCTTATCAAACTTACCAAACGTGATTTGTTTTACTTATTAATGTTGTTCTTCTGTATAAGTTTATAGAATATAATCCAGACAAGTACTGCACAGCTGTGATGTAAACTTCATTCCCTGTCTTTCTGGTTCTTGTTCTGCAAAAAGCTCTTCTTCACTTAGAGTTTTCAGAAGAGGAGATTTAACTTATTTTCCTGGCCAAGTTATGTGAAGCAAGATTATACTGAAATGGTCTGAAAAAGTGAGGATTTCTGAAGATCTACTAAGCCCTGTTATGATAATTTCAAATATTATTTAAATAAGAAAACCACTTAATGTATCATGTTGGTTTTCTTACAATGACAAACAGCTCCAAACTGAGTCATGCATGTTACATATGAAAACAAGATAATAAAAGAAGCTTTGTAGGTTTACATTTTCTCTTAAAAAACAGAATATTCAAAGTTGGTGTTTTGCACCTAAATGAGTTTTTTTAATTTCTTCAAAGCAAAGTTAATCTATTTAGTAGACACTGTCTTTGTACTGATGGTGGTGATGATGATGACGATGATGATGATGAACATTTCATGAGGAACGATAGAGAACTAGGGCATTGGAGAGTGGATTGGCAAGATATTTATCTATGAGGTTGCTGCTACTATTTCCCGAGATTCACAAGCCCATTACATGACACTGTCACACAACTCAAGAAAACCTTGAGAAGCCTGAGGTTCTTAAACTCCCTTGGATGAGGGCAATGCCTGTGGGGGTGCCGGGAGGGCATCAAGTACTGCGGCAGCTTCATTTTGTAAGAATAATCAACAATTTAGGGAGAAGGATTTGAAGAGTAGGGATAACAAAAAGGCACTATTAGCCAAGAGCACTTGGGATACAGGAGAACCAGATTCAGGTCTCTGCTCTGAATTAGAACAGGATGTTAACAAATCTGCTGATGGGGAGGAGGATGTGTTTTAAAGCTCCCCGCTTCATCCGGAGGCAGAACAGAAACATTTGGGTAATGAGAAACTGCACACCTAGCTCTGCATCTGCACCAACAGCTTCATTTTCAAGAGTTCACAGCTCCCTTTAAATCACATTAAGACCAGAGTTTAAATGCTAATTAGGGAGCATGTGCATATTAATTTTCTGCTTCCTTCTCTCCGAGAGTAATGGGAATGCTTTTAAATGCCTCTCGTTTGGTTTCTTATGGGCTTACTTGGTTTCTTAATATATTGCAGGGCACTTCCTGCACTGCTTACAGAAGCAAATTTCCCACTGCTAGTGGGAGTTTTCCCTAAGTAAGGTCAGCAGATTTGGTCCCAGGAGAGTGAACTGATCTTCAGGCTTAGCTACCCTGAAAATCTAGCAGAAAGCAAACCAGATATCATTCTTCTTCAGAATTTGCTACTATATTGTATCCTTCTCCAAGGATCATCATCCAAGACAAACAACTAGGAAACGTTTTGCTGCAATAATCCTTTCAATTAAGGCTCCCATTACAGTGAAACAGCTGCTCACTAGAATACATCTTTGTAATGGGACTATTTATTTCCCAGAAAACATTTCTTTAGTTAAGACAGATGCAATAAACCAGATCCACGGAAGTTGCAGATATCAAAGCAGTGAGCAAAATATGACCAGCTAAATATCCTTGAACTGAAAAAGGGGTGCATCCTAAGAGGGCACAATTTATTCTGCTGTGTTGATAAAAAAGCCCACTCAATTTAAATTATGTGTGGTGTCTCACTCTCAACATAATGTCAGTGAGCTACAACTGAAATAGCAGGATAAGCCCTCACACATACATCATTAGAAAGCAAAAAGAAAACACTCCAAAAACTTTTGTCCTCTGTCTGATCAGTGATGTTTGTGTGGGCCTTTAAAAGCCCTTTGAAACGTCCACATCATAAATATTTAATGGACAACCTCTTGCTTATTTGTCAGTTAGGTGCTGCTCTTGGCATGTAAAGACAAATGAATCAGCATCTTGTTCCTACCTCCTGCTCCACACATACAATCTCTCCCCACTCCCAGTCCTAAGCAGCCTGCTAAATGCTATTTATTTATTTTACGAATAAGTCCAACTCACATTAACTGTCACTCAAATATAAACAGTAGTGACAAAAGCCATTATCACGAAAAATTTATTCCAAGTTTTGTGAGAGCTTACAAATGAGCAGTTTTCTTGCTGAAAATTCAGTCCCTGTGATTGCAACTCCAGCTTGCATATGTTTCAGACAATGGAGATAGCAGGAGGAGGGGATATTCTTCTTCCACCTACCCATTGCCAGTGATTTGAAAACCTTCCTTGTCAATTGTGCCTCTGTTGGTGACCAGTGCTGCAAAAACCAGGGAAATTAAGAGAAGCGCCTTCCAGTCAGATGATGGATAGATGATAAGGTATCCCAGAGGCACTAAGAACCAGGATTATTCCTACAGTTGGATTTGATCATCTTAAATGTCTGTTCAAACCTCAATGATTCCATGATAACAGCAGCTCCATATTCCTGTCTTCAGGAATGAGTTCCAAATCCAGCATTCACTCTTTGCCCATAAAGGTCTCAGGCTGAGTGGAGTACCACATCTTTACAAACTACACAGGCATTTGTCTAGATGTGCTTGAAGATGCCAGGGCCTGTATCATTGCAGCACCAAATGATATCTCAGAACAATCAGAAATACAACTGGTGAACAGTCAAGACTTTGCTACCTGGTTCTCCTTTAACTTCTAAATCCTTTGTAAGGAAAGCAGTTCAATAATCAGTATCTGTGTGTCACATCCTCCTAGTTTCTTGTTCAGCCACTTAGCAAGGGTAGTTCTGTGCTCATGAAAGGAACAAAGCAGGTGGAGCACTGATCACTGCACCAGGTGACCAAGAAACAGACCTGTTAAATCATACAACTAACAAGGAGAAAGGAAGGTAGATGATTTCAAGAGAAGGAAAGAAAAATACAAGACTGCAGTATTCTTATAGTGGAGATGGTCTCTGAGGCTCACTACGACATGAAAGTACAGTGCTGATCTGCAAAGAATTAACACCAACCTAAACTTCTACTTGAGGCTTCCTAAATTCCTGGGGATGCAGACTCCAGATTCAAATCCATTATAGACACGGGAGCATCCACAGGAAGTCAGGTTTAGCTATGAAACCTGATAAAGAGGCCTAATATCTACCAATTACTGTGCTCTAAAGGCAGTATTACCTTCTATCATAATAAGCTCCTGACAGAAGTACCTACTTTTCTATGTGTGAGGATGAAATTTAGAGCAAAAGAAAATAAAATCCATGCTCAGCACTCAACTTGGGGAGCAAATCCCCCTCTGACAAGAACCTATTTAAAATAAGGTAGAATGAGAAGAGAAAATACAGAAGGAAAATAAATTACGTATGAATTTTAAAGAAATAGTGTCTGCCTCAGTGGACAAATTTCTGGTACTACCAGAGAGTAATTCATAGCAAAAAGCTGGTGCCAAGACACTGCAATGAGAAGTCAAGCTAATGCCATCACCTGCCTTGCTGTCTAGTACAGTCCAAGGCTCACTTCTTAATGCTTCTTCAGACACCATCTGGTGTGGTAGATTGAGGACATGACTCACGGTAGTGTGACTGCCTTCAAACAAGGCGGTACACGTGGAGTGAATGGGAACAGCTGCACTGCTTTTAAAAAACTGCAGTGATTTTACTCGAATTCCTCTCACCTACAGGTCAACCAAAATAATAAAAACACATACCTAATAGTTTATTGGCTTTTTGTACCCTTCCTGTACAAAAGCATGATAAAACTTGGTTATTTAACATACAGGAGTATTAGAGATGAGAACAGGGAGGCCGAAAATGTGTTTTATATTCTTCTTACTCTTTTATTTTCCAAACCCAATCATAATCCTCGAAGACAACATACAGTTCTTCTGACTGTTGAACTCTTGAAAACAGTTCTGATGACCACAGTAACGCTCCAAAATCTTCCAACATTGTCCATCTCCTTAACCAAACCACCAGACAGTTTCAAGCCAGCAACTGTTAATTTGGCCTGATGTAAAATAAATCCAATACCCTCCCCAAACTACTCAACACATGGACAGAAAACCTCTACAAACCATCTGACTCTCACCATTTATATACAGGTTTTCTGGAGACATTGAGCAAGTGATTTGGGTAATGTGGGTTTAGAGGCATCAGTTGGGCTATTCTACTTCCCGTCATCAGAGGATATATTCTGGTTAATAAAATGATCATATTCCACTTTGAAATTAGATGGGTCTTTAGGCTCAGTCTGTTCTTTAGAAGCCTGAAACCTAGAAAACTATCTGTGGTCCACCATGCATACACAGTTTCTAGAGGGCATCCTCATTTAACCCAAAAAGTCCTTCTTCTCCTCAAATCCAAAGCAATAATTTCCCTTTGCAGACTGAAAAAGTAGGAAATCTATTTTAAGATATATGAGACGTGTTGTTTCTTTCTCACTTATGTACATTAGCATCTTTCTTTGAGTTACCTCACAGTCCTTCTCGGGACTCAATCTGAATTGACCTTACCAAAGTATTATCTAGGTTGCTTAGCACAACGCCATTTTAGAACAGGCATTTTTATTTAATCTCCTTTTCTTCCAGTAGCCTCAAGATATTTATTTATTCTTCTCTTACAAATATATTCCAAAATTTGAAAAAAAACAAGGTCACAGGAGTTCGTATCACAGGAGTTCACATGCAAGAACACTTCCCCCTTTTTTTCTGTATTTGAGCTAATATTTTCATTCTTCAATTTAGGGTATCACACTCAGATTTAGGAGGGAGATCATACAGTCTTTAAAGCTTTAACATTTAAACTCCTGGGGTCTTACTTCTTCCTCACATACAGTAGTTTATCCGGCCTCTTTCCCAGGAGGTGCTTTAGCCTTTGTCTCTGTTTTTAATAGTATTGCCCTGATTCAAAACTGAAGTGCACAGTCCTGTCTAATATTTGGGGTATATCCAGATGATATTTAATTCCTACTTCATCCCTATTGTGAGCCATGCTTTTTACTATTTTATATTCATATGGATAAACACATTTTATTCCTTGTTTCAATTTCCTTGGCAGAGTTTAACTCAGCTTGACTTCTGGCAAATTCTATTTCATCTGAGCACTTCTGACCTCGCAGATTATTCCCCTTTTGCTCATTGCTTGCAAACTCTGTTTATTCCTAATGTTGTTTGTGGGAGTTGTCAGTCAGCAAGTTAGGTCTGGAGTTCACCTCTAAAAGCCACCCATGCTTGAGATGGGCATTCTAGAAAGATTGTTGCATTTTTTACTAGAAAATGTCACCACGTCCAAATGCTTGAGCTCTTCAGTCACTATCCAGTTTCCCTAAACTTATGCTGCACTTCAGGTTAAGAAAACCTTAAAGATTATTTTCTGTTAATTTTGGATCATGAGAATAGTGATGACTAACTCTCTCTGACGTCCGTAGTCCCTCCAAACCCAATTTTAAAATAACAATAACTCTTCACAAGTCAGTAATTGTTTAAGAAGTTGTTTGCACTAGGGAAATATTTGGCTGTATGGTTATTAGGATCATTCATCCTCTAATTTATAGTAGACCATAACAATTGCATGTTGATTTTCTCCTCTAGTATTATCTGAATCCGGCCAAGATCTTATCAACCTCCTACCTTCTTCCTGAAATGTAATTTTGACTTCTAAATGACTCTACTATAGATGCAGATTCAAAAATACCCCTCCAATTTCTCTCCAATCTGCTTACTGATTGACAGAGCTAAAAAGCTACACCGCTGTAAACATTTTCAATTCCCTCTTATCTCTGTATCACACAACTTTTGACAGAGCTCGATCAAAACGTCTCAGAATCGTCACAATGAAGCTTCATTGCCCCAAGGGCTGGTCCATTCCCACTGCAGGGAAAACAGGGCAGGAGAAGGATGCTGGCTTGGATGGAAGGTCATGCTTCCTGCTGTGTGTAATGCACATAAGATTACCAAATTACACCAACGAACCAAAATTAAAAAAAAAAAAAAATAACAAAAAGAAGCTAAGACTTCTCTAACCATTTACATACAAAACACACTAAAAATAAAAAAGGCAATTTAAGTCCGAGAAATTCATGCTTCAGGACAAAGAGGAGAGAACAGATTCTTGAAGTTTGGCTGTCCCCACATACCCAGCATCACCCTCTTTCCATCAAAATCTGTGGCCTGACTAATCAGAATTAGGATTGCAGGACTACATGACGCACTTCCAGTCATATTCTACAGTCTAAGATGCTGCTATTTTTATATGATTTTGTAAAACAAGTTTTCATAATTTCATTATTTAACTCAATTTAAAAACATGACACAAGGTCATCCTGAGTTTAAAATCCTTTCACAACCACAGTAAGCGTACATTAGATCCCAAATTTGAGAATGTGAGCACATTCAGGAAAGTGCCTTTGTCAGTGCTCAACTTCACAGCTGGGTTCTAGACCACATTTTCTGCACTTGTCTCACTCAAACTCATAGCAGAAATTTCTACTTAAGCTTCAGTGATATTAGATAGGAGGACTGCTAGATCACAGCAAACTCCCCTAATCTACCATGCTGTTTCTAGATTACATTCCCATTTCTGCACTCTTTCACCTTCCAAGTACAATGATAATAACACTTTTATTTTGCACATCCTTCCTGGAAAGGAAGAAAATCGACTAATTTTCAATTATTTTAAAAAAGAACAACAGAAAGGACAGCTAGAAAAGCAACCTTCCCAAGCTGCATAAAGTAAAATTGATATTATTTAGGTGTCGCATGTAGCTTAATGAATCAGGGGGAAAAAATGCAAGAATGTTTTCAAACTTACAGCCAAGAACCAAAATTCCTTATCTGCACCTCCAAATTACTCCTCTATGTAATAAATTTGAATTTACCTACATTTTGGGGTAAAAAGGAAGCTTGGTCATGGCTCTAGTTCTTTAGTCACTTCTACAGTTAAATTAAACAATGCTAATTAAACTATGGCGTGTTCAGGCTGAAGCTGACTATCACCAGGGCAGGGGATAGGCTTGGGATTGACTTAAAACATTAAAATAACTAAAGAAATCAGTTCCAGATCAACCAAAATTGATCTTTTCTTCTCTAAAACAAATGGTATTCAATATATAAGGTGAACTATTTCTTTAAAATAAATTAAATAATACAAAATCTAATGCAGCTATGAAAGTGCGCATTTCTACAACGAAAACAGAAGGCTGATAGTGTCAGCCTTCCTTAAAATGGCTTTTTCTCATATAATTAAGGATTTCCACCACTATGAAAAAAAACCCATACCAGTCTAATTCCAAACACCTTATTTCAAAAGCCTCTGACGAATTCTTGCCCTCTGTACCAAGACTCACTTCTCTTCTCTACATTTGAATCCTCCTGAAGACTCATGTCATTGATAACCACACAAAAAGTCCATATCGATTACTTAATTGCAAGTTAAAAATTTTTCTAGTTATTTTCTCCTCCTGACTTCTGCATTCTTGTCCTAGCTCTGATGGCTTTGCTTTGCTTGCAAGTCTTCAATCAACAACGCTGCTGAGTTTCTGCCATACCTGAATCCAAAAACACTGCCAGCACTCATATAAAACATGATAATGAAAATGGGTGACACATCAGCTAATCAACCACTGACTGTGAATCCCAGCTTACAATCTATTCTGTGAAAGCCAAAAAGTATAGCTCAGGCACTGGAGTCTCCATTCTCAGAGTGGAATATCCCATTTGGGAACAGCATTACAAGGCAGCGAGAAAGGAATGGGTGTTTGTTATCACACACAACACCTAAAGACAGATACAAGATTCTTGTACCCAACACTGTCAGTCCAATGCTTCTTGCAAGTTCACTTTCACTTAGTTGAAGGGGGTTCTAATCCGCTTCCTAAGAAAATGTTTTGGTCATAAATAGTGAGAAAGCACACAGTATGAGGAACAGAAATGTTCACTGGCTCTTACGATGCAGGAGCATTTCTGAAGGTGGTTAATGTAAAGGCATCACTTCATGTTAACTCTTGCATTGCTAAAACTTCCATGAACAAGTACTTCTTACTGGATCTGGCCCACTGATTATACGTAACACACTCCACTGTTCACTCCCAAGAGAATACCTTATAACGTTGGGAGTGGAGAAACCTAGTTGAGATGCAGTGTTTTGAGGCAAAGGATGTTTATGTAGCAGCCTGGCATATCTCCATAAGAAAACGTGCCAAATCCATTAGAAATCCCATGTGCTATTGCTGAAAAGCATTTTCTAACTTATAAAAATATCTTCATACTCATGCTTTGGGCTAGTACAAAGAAACTCAGTGGTTTCAAAGACATCCCAGAGAGTCCTCCCACCCCCTTTAATCAGCATTTCTATTAGTGCCCAGAGTACTTTCTATTGATTACTTAAGGATAACAGGTAATAAATCTTCTTCCAATAAAAGAACGAATCACCTTTGTGGTTACACAGGTAAAACATGGGTGAAACCCTTCTCAAAATCACATTAACCTAAATTGACCAAAGAATATAGTAAATCTACCAAAGAACAGGTCAAAACTCAAGTTGTACCCCCCAAAACCATGAAGATTTTTCATTGAAATACATGTTTTAAACATGGTTTAAAACATACCCCTTCTCAGTGCAACCAATTCATACATTTTAATTTACAAGATCAGAATATGACAGGGTCTATGGCCTGTCAATGTCCAATGTCTGGCAGACATGACTGAAAACTGTTTTGAAGAACAAAAATGCATTGTACAGCTCATCAACACTATTAGAAACAAGTAAACAGGTAAGGGTTCTGCCCCTTGCAGGGGTGAACAGGTTTTCAATCATACGCCTCAGATGCACAAAATGCATCTCCACTTTTGCTGCACTTTCAGGTAGAGCAGCCAGGTGGGCAGTTGTCCTCTTTTTGAAGTAGTCTAACTACGATGCCCCAAAAATAATATACTAATAGTGGGTGATATAAGCGTTATGAGAAAACAAGTCATGAACTCCAACTGCTTGAACTAAAAGCATCTCCTTAGACAGATGCAGTAAAAGACTTGTAAGCTTAAGATGCTCATTTGACTGAATATCGATTCGAAGCAGGCAACAAAAACTATGTGAACAAGTCTTTCCAAAATCAAAATCTGTATTTCCAACCTAGGAACTCATTCTATATGCAGATAATTTAAGAAAAACAGAATGTTTAAAAGCCCCAAATTAGCTACATGATTTATGTTTTCCATCAAATCATATTAGTTACATTGCTGTGTTATGAAAATTACTAGAGCTGGCTTAAATAGAAATGATCAAAAAGTTTAAGGATCTTTTCCTCAGCTCTGAAACAGAGAAAGGCAGGTAAGATTGCAAACATCAACATTCCATAACAGCAGACATGACAGACTACTCCAATGTATGTGTTAGTGTATAGATAAGGATGGTATATTTTTCAAATGTTATCTTTGCTGATAGAGCTTTAAGTAAAACATTTGCCACAAATAGGACATGATTTTAAAAGGGCTGATGAGGGAGAGCAATTCTGTCAAACTCTCAAAATTTGTGATTTGGTTTGTTTGGGTTTTTCAAGTTATTTTCAGGTGTTTTCTGCATACACATCTTGGGCAGTAGTTCATTCTGTAGCAACATTCAGGAAATTTTGCAAAGCTGAAGCTGAAGCTCTGTCAGAGCAGGTGATTTAGTAATATAGAAAGTACTCTTTTCTCTTTTACTAAAACCCATTTAACTGTGATTTTTTTCAGTGCAAGAGTTTACAATTAAGGGGTTAACCATCTTTTTTTTCTTTCATGAATATCACATAAAAATATTCACTTAAGCTCCTTATTTTGTTCAGAAGTCTTAATACCTTGCACTGTAGATGAGATCTAAAATTATGCTTCTAATTTAAGATATTTGGACTCATTGGAGGCTTAAATGGTCAATTCTGAGTACTATCATTAGGACTCATCTATTCAGTAAATACATAGGTTTACCCAATTCCTAACTTGAATATGTAAATCAGATGTCTCAAGTCAGATGCTTAAAGTTAGTGTGAAACTCAAGTAAAGGAATGCAGATGAGTGTAAAAAGATTTCTGGTAAAACAGATGCATTGTAGAGTTGATGAGTGCACATAGGAGCATTGTTCGCATATGAAACTCAAAATAATGTTTGTATATTTTTTTTTTTCCCCATATTCACTTGGATCAATTCTCCCCTGAAAATCCTCAAGCTATATTTGGTGATCCAAATTTGTTACTGCAACCCTTCTGCATCTTACAATTCTGTGCAGATTATTGTAAATCACAAACACTTTAATAACTGCAAAACAAATTCCACTGTTCCATTTCTTTACCATGGTTTCAGCCACACTCAGAATAATGCTAACATAACATTTTTTGGATTATAGTTCATCATTTTATCAATCTACGCATTTTTAAAACTTAATTTTTACTGATCTGAGTGCTGTGCCTAGTTCATTTTTCCAAAAGAGATACAAGTTTTGTCATCCTGAGCAGTTTCTTAATTCAGAAGAAAACCCATTCTTTTTGCCATTAGCATAAGCAGACTGAGACAAACCTAGTCCATATGTGAAATTAACTGATTCCCTCCCTCTTTTTTTTTATTTACATCATGACTGGCTACAGAGTCTTAATAATCAGAAAATATGAAATTAAATAAAGGAAAATCCAACCTATCTAAATGTAAAGTCACATCTATTACAGAAAAAAAAAAGCCACATAAAACAGTTATTTAGTACTGTTAAATTGGCCATTGGCCCAAGACAGGACCAATCTATGTACTCGTGTTTTATTATTTCTATAAAAACATCATGTACAAGCCTTTATTAAGGATGAAGGCATAACTGCAGTAGACATTAGACACAAAGGAAAAAATATCACTAATATAAACAATCTCACAATCAAAGAAATTAGAAACTAGGCTGTCGCACAATTTACTGTGTATTTGTCATCTCCAGAGAAACAGGTAACAAATCAGTTCCTGATTTTGGAAGTCAATCATATAGAAAAATTACTGCTGAAATCACAGGGCTTCACTACACATGCAAAGAGGTAAATGCCTCAAAAACTGTTCCCATTAGCAACCCTTGAAAAATCAGTCAATTTTTAAGTTACTCCTGAAGACAAGAGATGTTGTTTGCAATTAATGTTTTTCACACAGTTGTCTCTGCCTCACTTTCATGTATTAGTTTTAAGATACTGACAGGTAAAATACCAACCTCTTTTGAAGTATAGGAGACAAATCCTTCAGTTAGAATTGAAACTAAGGCAGAGACACACACAGTGCCTTACATCTTCATGTTTAAGAATTAGTATTACTTTATCTTAGTAATTAACCTTTTTAAGAAGATTAAATGTTTAATGGGGCAAGAAGGAAAAAAATTACTCATTAATCTTTAAACACCATCTGAACTATCTGAGTGGTTATAATAGTTTTTCTCCACTGTTTCTAACCTTTTAAGTTTCTGTCAAAATTTAAATTAATCTAGACTGACATCATCCATTTCAGATTAATTTCTAATTCTATATCCTGTAAAATCCTTAATCTTGGTGGAGAGAAGTTTCATAAGTTCAGTAACTGTAAGGTGCAACGTGACAAACTGGGAAAACAGATGAAAGTGCAAGAGATAGGAATGTTGGTCAGAGATTTTGACTCAAGAGTTGAGTGAGTCAGGAAATGACAAGGAAAGGAAAGATCAGTGGAAGACCAGAAAGTTCAAAAGAATAAACTTAATCAAAAGCAGCAAGATTTCAGGAAAAAAAAATTATTTGAGTGACAGAAATTAAAGGGGAACAAATATAAGCAAAGTACATAAACACACATTGGGTTTGTTTTTTGATTTTTTTTTTAGTAAAGTTTACTTTATTTATTTTTTTGACTCTGATTTACTGGTGGTTTGGCCGGTTTTAGCTAAAATATTTAAAGATTTCCCCTTTCTTTTCCATCCTCTGGACATAAAAAAAAACCCCTCAACACTTTCTAGAAAGATACACCCCCACAAACACAATTTAGAAAGGTGACAGGGACAGAGGGCAAAATGGGTACACTCAAATATTAAATTTGTGTAAGAAATTAATTCAGACAAACACATCATAGCATGACATTCAGGAGAAGTGCAATGCAATGTGATACACGATATGGGGAAACTATGCAAAGTCCTAAGAAAGCATTTTCCTCCAAGGAGAGATTGCTACCATCAGTGATGCAAACTAGATGACTCTATTAAGTCACACAGGAATTAGTCCTAATCAAACAGACTTTCTTTATACTCTAAAATAAGAGAATTTGTATGTCTATCTACTGTCACTTTTGGCATCTAGAAAATTACTCTGTTTATCCTGTCAATCACTTCTCCTGGCACACACAGAAGGGGCAGCAAAAGTAAAACACAAAAACCAATAGGGGAATTGCAGATTATCTCAGCAGCTGCAACCGAATTCCCAATAAGTGCTTCCCTCTCAACTACCACCTTCAGCACCTTTAAGAGAAACTCTAACTCACTGCTGGACATTTACTGATGTTCCATGCTGACACTGTCCTTGTAATATTTTCCTCTAAAAAAGACTGACAGCCTCACCAAGAGTGGGATTTCCCACTTTTTATGTTTGCTTTATTTATTTTTCAGGGCTGTTTTTCCAGATTCCACTGGATACTTACACAGACAACAAAAACTAAGCCCACCTGATTGGTATGGATCCCCACCAAAAGACAGGAACACCTGTCCTACAAAGACAGGCTGGAACAGCTGGGATTGTTCGGCATGGAGAAGGGTCCAAGAAGACCTCATTGCAGCCTTCCAGTACTTTAAGGGGGCTTATAAAAAGGAGGGATTAAAAAAAAAAGGAGGGCTAGGGACTTTTTATGCAGGCAGGTAGTGACAGGACAACAGGCAATGGTTTCACACTGAGAGAGGGCAGGTTTGGATTAGATGTTAGGAAGAAATTCTTTACTCAGGAGGTGGTGAAACCCTGGAACAGGGTGTCCAGGGAAGTTGTGGATGCCCCATCCCTGGAAGTGTTCAAGGCCAATTTAGATAGGGTCCTGAGTGACCTAATCCAGGGAGTGGCATCCCTGCCCATGGAACCAGGCAATCTCTAAAGTGCCTTCCAACCCTAAGCATTCTACAATTCTCTACCAATCAAAGCGTTATAATTTAAAATATATGAACTGTGCAAGCCTGTACAGAACCCCTTTCAGAAGTACTACATTCTTGCTGTAGACAAGGCAGAATGTCACACCTCTGTATGTGATACATAAATGCTTGAATGCCTGATGTAGTTACTTGTCATTTCTAACAGCAAGCCCTTCGAGTTACTTTTACTGAAGCAGTGGTACAATGCCAGGATGACAGCTGTTTAAATAAGTACCTAAAATACAATTAAATGAAAAATCTGACATCAAATTTAATTCTCTATTATAATAAAGTACAAATCCAGACCTGGGGCACAATCTATGATAGGACGGCTTTTGGAGGGTTCTGAAAGCTCATTTTTCCAGAGGAAATAATGCCATAAAAAGGAATGCCCAGTAGTGCCATCAGACAGCCCTGATGCAATTTGGGGCAAGCATGGTTCGAAGTCCTTCAGCACCAAAGGCAGCATATTGTGAAACTACATCACAGGGGAATGTACAGTATGAATTACAAGTTAGATCACTTAATGAGGGGGAAACGCTCAGGACTTCACCTTCTACTACACCAAAGCTTTTGCATGTACTCTGTCCACCACAGACTCTGAAGAATGAAGCAATGAACTTCTCACCTTGCATCGTTGCTTTTGTAGGTTCTGAAAACAGAGGAATGAGCAGGAGGTAGATGAGGTAGACAAAGGAGAGCCCATTGTAACGGAAAGCACAGGCTGCAATGAGAGAAAAGAAAAAACATATTGTTTAATCAGCCTGACAAAATCAAATTCAGTGGTACAAAGCATTTGCACTTGAGTTTACGATTTACCTTGTCAACTTTTGACCACTTACTTAATCCGTTTTTACACAAGTATTCACCTTTATGCTTAAAATAAATCTTAGACTCACAGACTGGGTCAAGTTGGGAGGGACCACACTGGGTCATGTGGCCCAACCTCCCTGCTCAAACAGGATCATCCCAGAGCACGTTGCACGGGACTGCATCAAGATGGTTCTTAAATATCCCCAGTGAGGAAGACTTGTATCAATGATGTCTTCTCAGCTATATCCAAAACAACTTGGTTTTGGAAGACAGATACATCTTCAGTCCTGCCAGAAATGTGTATTACAAAAGAAAATAAGTTTCTCCAGACACCACTTCCTGAAATTTCATGGAGACGGTAGTGGGAATGAGCTAACAAGTTACACAGTAATTGGTCCTCATCCTCATCACATCTGTCCACTTTAATTATAAATACAAAACTACAAGGTCTCTCTCTTAGCAAATCCATACAATAGCTACGACTTTGTTTCCCAAACTAGCCAATATTTTGAATAACTGATTTGATTTCCTTAATATCCTTGACAGAAAACTCTGCATATACACTCCACATCTGCAGCTCGGCCAAGAAGAGTGTGAAATTTATGGGTGCCTGGCAAGAAGGAAGGACAAGAAGCATCTATGGTCTATTTCTGAATTGATATGATTCTGCCATCAGCCTTGAAAAATCTTTCAGGGACTACGAAATCCACCAAAGCTTGATAGAGGGTTTTTCTGAGAGAAATCCAGGATCCTTAAGAGCAGCTTCTCATTTTCCTGTAAGAATTGTTCTTGTCATTTACTAAACTTTCCTTATAGCCGCAGCCTTTAAAGGCCAACTGAAGACTTACACCTACACTTGTAACTATAAAAATCCTGCAAGACAGAGTAAATAGGACCTATCCCACAGGGAATTCTGCAAGCAATTATCAAAGCTCTAAAGTCAATGTACTTGAGAAGAGGGAGTCAGCCCTGCATTATGCACCTCCTCTCAGGGTGCCCTACAGAGGAGCACAGGATGTACAGTGGCCATTAGTGGCCTTCTTGGAAAGAACAGCAAAGAGGACACTCCTGATATCAGGACAAATCCATAAATCAACTTTTTGGGTTTTGGGGTTTTTTTTCAGGTTTAATTTGGGGTGGGAACAAGTTCTTTGGCATTCATAGGAAGAGGTACAATAGTGGTTTAAGGCTGTTGTACAGCCTGAGGGCTTTTCCATTTCAATGGGAAGGACCAATGTGCTCAGTCATTCTGGTAGCAGAATAATAGCATTAGCAGATAATACTATTATCCTATTTCTGGGATTGTGTCACCCAGATTTTAATCGTGTTAAACAGCTTACTTATTTTCAGTGCAATATTACGCTCATTTTCTTCTTTCTCGAGGACTGAGCTTGCTGCACTTCCTGTAGAGCACCTAGCACTCAGTTTCCCAGTTCAAAGACAGAAAACAGCAACTGTGTGCTTTAGATGGCCTCCTTCATTAGCTGGAAGTCACTGAATGTCTTGCTAACAAGTCTATGTCAAATATTTAGAACCTCTATTTATATCAAAGCCTCCTCCAGCAAACTTGGCTAGACATTGCCTGGAAAACCTATATTTATTTAAGCAGTTACAAGAGCACTAGAAATACGTTTCTCAGAATTATGAATTAAACCCCAAAACTTCCAAAACCTAGCTACAATATTTTACTATTCCCTACTGCAACTATTCCAATATTTTTATTTTGTCTTTATCTCCACTCATCTAGTACATGTTTCTGGAGAGATGAGTGCCTTATCAAGCTAACATGCAAGAATAAATGACTGAATATCATTTCAGCAAGATAAAAGTTTAGGAAACAGCAGCTGCACTGATTTCACATATTTGCACTGCTCTACACCATTATTTGTCAAACATATATATTCCTCAGTTCTGACACTCAAAACTATCTAGAACAAGTTGCAGAGCATATAATCAGCTTCAGTTTGTTACTGATGCAACAACAAAAGATGGTCCAAGAAAGGAAACGAACCCACCCTCTGCACTGCCTCTGGTATTCACAGAGGTCTCCTTCTGCAAAAGAAGCTGTATACAAATGTCCATAACAACGGAAAGTCCCATTAAGATCAATGGAATTCCATCAACAGAAAAAGTGCCTATAAAGATGAGTTTCTTGGCAAACCATGTGGTATAGAAATTTCTGGGTATTTTGGATACATTGGTCAGTTTGCAGTATCAAAATTCATGTAATTTTAGCATTTTAGGCTTGATACCTCTTCTCAAAATTTTCTAATCGATTAGCAAAATTAATTTCAGAGGAGTTATTCTGGAACTATATTTACCTCAAAATTTACTGCTTTCTATTCCTAGAGCTATGTACTCAAAAGTGGGGGTTTTTTTTCTCTACTGCTACATCAACGGGACTATTAACAGAGATTACATCTCCATTCAAACCTTCCCTTATGTATTTTTTCATATAAAACATCCAGAAAACCCTTTGGTTTCTTAGCTTCAAAAGGATGGGCTTGTCTAAAGCAAACACTGAACAAAAAGGCTTAAACTGGAAAACACACCATACATGCAAAGTCTATACACATTTTCTGCTCATCAGGCTTCTTTTTAAACCTCACGTCTCACCATGTTTTCTAACGGTCTCTATTAAGAAAACTCCAGAAATGTGATTTTTACCTCTGAAGTTCTGCTGTTGTTCACAGTCCAATGATAGCAATAATACACAATTGGGAAAAGACATAGAATTCAGAGCTATTAATACACAGAATTAGAAGCAAATTAGCTTTTTTTTTTTTTTGTATCACTTGAAGTATCTTAAAGCACCTTCCCTTAGACAGCAAGAAAAGAGCACTTTATGACATGTAAGACTGACTTCTCCGTTCACAAGTGATTCTTTTAAATATTTCAGTTTTAATGTCTAAAGCATAAAAGGTGTTGTGCAAACCTTTAATAATTTTTATTATCTTTCGCAGCAGTGGCCAGATTTTTCCAGCTAAAAAATTAAGTTTGTTTTTAAGACAGATGTGTACAGCATGTGCCATACAAAATTAAAAAGGAATCTTAAAAAAAAGACCAGAAAATCAGATATCACATGACATTAGATAACCTTGTCCTTCTAGATTTTATTTTTCAGTGGTTTATCCTAGCCAGAGTAGAAGGCCTTTGAAGAAATCCAATACTGCTTCATAGACACATCAAGTTTCTACAAGTTTCTAACAGCTGTTACATATTATTATTTCATATTTATACCAACAGTTTTCTTTCCTCCATTTAAAGAGAATAATTTGTATAGGATTGGTGGTTTACCTGTTAAATAAAAACTACTGGAGAGCAAAGTGAGGGGCAATAAAGAAATTTGCAGTAAGCTTGAACTTGGAAAGAAGAGGGAAAAAAAAGCCTCATAAAAGATGTGTTTAGTTTTTTTCTACAAAAATTTTAAGAGTATTTAATTCAGAAGTGGAAACTACGTGTTCAAAAAAAGCAGCCTTCAAGAGTGCAGGCATAGTACCAAAGGGCTACTGACTCCTCATTTGTAAGCTAGAATTCTGTCAAAAGCCACAAAGCAGAAAACAAGAAGGAAGGTGAAGACAGAATTAGCCATCCACTCACTATTTCTGAATTTATTTTAGTAAAAAGGCACTGTCATTAATGTTAACAGAATAATGTACTGCTTGTTATACACTTTTCTGTTCAAGAACCATGTAAAAACATCTTTTGCACATATTTCACATATTTCTACTGTAGGTTTGAGAATATTACATATCCTTCTTGGTGTTATCCCATCCAGACTCTTGTGTGCTTTAGCATGAGAAGGAATTAATTCAGCCAACTATGCTGAAGTAATGTGTCTTCTACCTTCAGCAGGATATTGCATGGTGTTTGCATCCTGTTTTAACAACTTTACAGCTGCAAGATTATTAAGAAAGCTATGCAATGATATTCTTGTAAATTGGTACCTTTAGACTAAAATTTGCTCTAACTTTCATGCTTATTTTTC
>VWZT01004606.1:1635816-1675551 GCA_013397055.1 Pachycephala philippinensis | reverse complement strand
TTGTTTTTCTTCACAATCTCTGCAGGGCAGCCAATGATCCCTTACAGACAAGAGTTCTAGATACAGTGAAGATAACAGCAGTAAAGACTTACATAATCCTTGTGACTTTATTTATGAGCACTTCCATTAGTAAAAATTTTTATCTGGTTAATAAAGTTCTTTTTGTCAGTAAACTGACATAAAATTTATACCAAGTGAGAACACAAATATGGATTTCAAAGTGGTCTTTATGAGCAAACTGACCAGAATTAGTCTTGGATGAAGTTTATAGCTCCAGAAAAGAAATGTGCCAGAATAAGTAGAATGCTGGGGTTTGTTCAGACACGTGATTCCCTTCATTAGCAGTTAGACAAATGTACAACAGCCAGTCAGTTCGTCAGGAGCATTCTTATTTGTCGTGCTTGAAAAATAACTAACTTCATCCCTTGCCACGTGGTCTTAAGTGATGGAAGCAGACAGATGAAGCTTCTTGAGAGATACCTAATTCAGTAATGATGTTCTGTTAATGTGTTACTGGAAAGTTCATTTACCACAGAAGCAAGAGAAAGTTCTCCTTAAAGTAGGAGTAATAACAATTATGAAAAGGATTTATGCAAATAAATTAGCTGTGGTTTGGTTTGGTTTTTTATAAAAACCCAAGAAAAATGAAAACTATCTTTCAGTTTGAAATCAGGGGAAAATAATGCTGGAAATGAGAACTTTCTCCTGCTTTATCCATTCATTCAAGATTCCCTCCTCTCTCACAATTAGCTATCCACATATAAAGTACTTCAACATGGCACAATAGTTAATTTTGAATATTCAATGTTCCCACATAATCTCCTTGCTTTTTGTTACTAAAAAATTTTGACAACTGAATTTTTTTTTAATCTAAAACTTACAAATTATTTTATTATAGCTATGAGAAAACACACCCTTTATACACAAACAAACAATCGCCAAGACTGCCTTCTCAGGTCTTTGATCAGAATAAATGCATATTAGAAGCTCAATTCCCACCATCATCTCAACTGGTAGCATAAATAAGTTAGGACCCTGTACTAACATATGCTAACACAAGCTGGAGTTAAGTTATGATTACATAACAAGGACCAGATCGTGAGCATGACCAGAAGCATTTATCCTTCGTTTAGGGCATCATGGTCTACTCGATAAAACATTGCTCCTCAATAAATAATAGATTGTGGCTTCACAGTCCCTACACTACCCAAGCACATTTCAGAGCAGACAACTTCAGTGCATAAGACTACTCAGAGTGGAAAAAAGGGAAGTATCCTTACCTAGCTTATACAGGTAAGAAACCAAAGCACAGAAAATTACTTGACTTCATCACACTGACATGACAGCCCTGAAGCAAAGTGACCCCCAAATTCCCAAACCTAAACCTGCAGTTCCAAGAACGCAACCCACTCCACAAGAATTTATTACTGCCTGTCTTCCTAAGTGGTGTTAGATGTACATACAAGCAAGACTTTACTCTGAAATCCATAAATTTTTTATTCACAAGAAACAACAAAACCCAAATGGCAAAATTACTCCCCTAATCATATTCACATTGATTTTTAGGTAGCTTTCCCTATACTATTTGTGTCACTTTCTGTTTGAAGACATCATAGACTGAGTCACAAGTTCTAACTCCATTGTCACAATATACTGTGTTGAGCACTGCAGCATCTGAACACCTTTCATGAAAAAATGAACATCTGCCAAATACAACCACACTTTTTGAGAAAATGGAGGTAGTGAAGGGATAAGGAGTAGGTCAAGGATGTTGCCCCAGCACAGGAGGTCAAAATTGTTTCTACCCTCCAAGATGACAGTCTTAACGCTCCTGACCTGCCTCCAAATGCATTCATTAGCAGCTTTACACAGGATCTTAAAGGGGGATGGCCCTTTAGTCACAGATCCCTTCATTCGAATGGAAAAAAATCTGTGAGAACATATTTACAGGAAATCATAAATCTAATATTAATGCCTAAGAATTTTCAACCATATCTCCTATGAAACCTATGTTTATCTCTGCATTATGATTAAACTTATCAACTTTTGGCACTCAAAAAAAAAAAAAAGGGCAAGATTATACCCATTTAAGAAAATGGCACATTTGCTTTCCTGGTGGTCTCATGTTTTAAGCCAACAGGTTGGTTGAAATTCAAAGTGTTGGTATCACTAAAATAATATGTCATACTTAGCTCCAAACCATTGAGTGGTTTTCTTCTTCTTCTAAACTAACAGAGTCATTGAAGTTTCTCTCTTCATCTTACTCTCCTCCCTAAAATTCATGTCAATCCAAAAAAAAGAAAAACCAGTTCAATTTGAAAGGATAAAATTTCAACAAACATTATACAATGATTTGAAACAGTCTAATCATTGCCTTCAGTTGTTAACAATACAGAATCTAATGCTTGGTTTACCTGAACTACAAAGTAACACAGGAACTAACACAGGAACCCCAGGAGAGCATCCAAATCAGCACAGTAATACCCTGATCTGCACTCCTTACACAAGCATTTCTGTCCTATTTCCCAGGACTGTTCCAGGAAGGGCAGATGAACTCACAAACTTTACCAGTACCCACAATCTAGTAGCTGAACTTGCTTGTGCCTTAGAAAAAATACACTTCTTGCTCATAAACCACTGTAACCTGATCGACCACAGTGACTCAAATCCGTCATACCAAACTCCTTCTGAAAACAGGAACAACCAGCTAAAAACCTGTCCTTTAAAAATATTTTTGCACTGTGCTAAGTGACCCTTAACCAACAACATTAGATGCAAAAAATGTGACCATCTCAAAATATCTGGGAATAGTGTTTTGTTTGTGGGTGTACTTTTTAAAAGCATAGAGATTTTTAGTCCAAATCCACTTACTAGTACGGCAAGACAACAGTGTGCACGCCACGTTCTTACTCTCTCAATCAGCAGACAAGTCACTGGTAAATTTGTCTCTTTTAGCCAAAAGTGCAAGGAATAAAAAAAGCAATTCCAGAAGTGGCCAAATACTGAATGTCTTCATCTGAAAATGGGAACTGTACTCCAACATATCCCAAAGAAGAAGAAATGTTATTTTTGTGTCTGGACACAATTTGAGTCGAGCTTGACAAGAATACTTCTAATCTCTGAAGTGGTTTGTGAACTTTGCCTTGCATTGTACAGCCCAACAAGGGTGCTTGTGTGGATAATGATGATACAGAGCACAGACAGCAAAGCAACCACTGGCTTGTCTGTACAGAGTTACAGTTTTAACTCCAGATTTAGAAAACACACAAGACATATTTGTGATTATGCATGAGACAGGCTACTAATTCAATTTACACATTTTATTAATTTAGCTCATCTCTCCTGCCAAAAATGCAAACACCTTCCAGAAGACGGACGTCAACCAGGTGAGCCAAAAGCCATTTATCAGCTCTTAGCTAAGAAATATTTGAAGAGCTTAAAAAAAAGGCAAGTATTAAAATGCAGATTGGAACAAGCATGAATGGTTTGATTATTACATGGAGTCCTGGAGTGGAAAGAGGGGAGCACATCCTGTTTTGTGGTTAGGAAAAGTTGGCAATCTGAATCTGACCCCCACCCTTTTTTGTGAGATCTCTGCATAATAAATTTGACATTTCCGAAGAAAGCTTCCATTCTCCTCCAGAAATCCTGTGCAAAGGGGTAAAGAAAAGTGGGTCCTCCACATCATTTTTTTTCAGTCATCCACAGGATTTCCAAAAATAATACCTGCCCAGATGTTGAATCAGACTTTCAGTTTATTTGCAGGCAGCAGAATCAGTAGATTTCAAATTAGCTTCAGATGCTGTGAGTGAGGAAACACCACTTCCCTCCAAATTCAACATCTAAAAGTTTTTTGCATTTTTATGCTTTTTTAGAAAAAAGTTATAGGCCAGGAATTAATATATGAGCTCTAAATCAATGCCTCTTTCAAGATCAGAACTTCTGGACTCAAAGAAATCCTAAATCTTCGTCAGACCTGGGTGCTAATGGTACCCAAACATTCTACCTCAGCCATCTGCACTTCTTATTTTACTGAAAAAAACCCCACAAGCAAGACTGTAGAAGCTACACCTGATACTAAAAGCAGCAGACCATCTCAGATACAATAATCAATAATATATCTGTAGTTTTAAGTCAGTTTTTTCTTAGTTCAGTATTGAGAATTATTCTTGACCCCTTCCAATATCACGTTTTTCATTTAATTAACAAATTTAACCTCAAAATAGGGCAAAAAGATGGAGCCCGTATCTCTAACGCTTGATCACTGCATTCAAACTTGGATGAGGTGGGAGGGGAGCACCAAAATTCCCCTCAAACCAGTAACAAGCCTGCCCACCAGGTAGGTATGCCATGCTCCTGCAACATGGGAAAGGTTTGCCTCAAGAAAGAACACTTTGTGGCACAAACATCTGCTATTTCTTCTTAGTCAAAGCACATCCAGAGCATGCAAAAATACAATTGCAGCATACTCTCAAATATCTGGATGCTTCTATTAGAAGAACAGTTTATGTCTGGGAAATGAGGATTTAAAATAAACATGGAGCCAAATCCTAAAGCCTTTAACCTGGGCAAACTTCCATTCACCAAAGTACAACAAAAAGTCAAATTCTTCTCTTTTTGTTAGGTTTATACAGATTTAAATGGATTTAACCACATTTCTTGAATTCAGATCTATTCATCAGAAGTTAAGACCCTCATCTAGTGAAAATGGAGAAAGAACAAAACTCTAGCCCAGGATTATTTCAATATGAAGCATCAGGTCTGCTAAGATTACAGCACCAAAACAAGGAAAATAATACATTTAAATAGCACTACAATCCTGCCACTATTCCAGAGGTCTTGAACTAACCTCTTTGTCCCTACTATTAATCCTCTTAAGAACAACAAAAGGACAAAGATAATTCTCTGGAATTCGAAGAGAGAAGACACTTTTAAAAAATGCCTTAAGTATTGGTTTTGACATGTTTCATATGATCCATTTGTTTATAAACCCTCAAAATCACACATGTTAAAATCCTGGTCACCAGAAAGCAGCAACTTTTCTGGTTCCATTTGTACTCTTTTGGATAGAGAAGTGCACACTTCTCTCCTCCATGCCCAAGGCAGACTCTGCTCTCAGGTGTTGGGGCATGAAACACCTCACCAGAAACACAACCATGTAAACTCAGCTAGGTGTAAATATGCACTGGCAAAAGGAGGTAATTTTACAGTCTGCATCCATATGGCTGAAGGAATAACCAAGGAAACCAGAGTTTGTACTACTGAGATATCCCATGGGACTTTGAAGATGCATATGACTACTTTACAAAGAAACTAAAGCAAAAATTTTGTGTTTGTTTTTTTTTTTGGAGGGGGGAGAATGATGTACAGAAGCAGAGGATCAAGGTTATAATAGGCAGAAATCAATTTTGAATGCTGCACTTTAGCTATTCCTGGAACCTTTTTTTTTTTTTTACCCCTGCCATTTGTTCCTGAAACACAACCAGCAGCAGCACCAAAGAAGCAAAACCCAAAGAATATCCTTCTAATAAAAATTAAAGTAATACAGTGATACATACACATACGTTTACGCACACCCCAGATTAATCAGCCATCCCCTCTGTCACGGTTTAACCCCAGCCAGTTACTAAGCACCACACAGATGCTCAGTCACCACCCCTCCACCCTGCCCTGGTGAGATGGGGAGAAGAACTGGAAGAAAAAGTAAAACCCGGAGATTGAGATTAGAAGAGTTTAATAACTGAAAAAAAGTAAAATATAGTAGTAATAATAAAAACAGTTTAATACTTGAGAGAAAGAAAAATACAGTAGCAGCACTAATAATAATAACATTAGGAAAAAGAGAGAAAGGAATAAAACCCAAGAAGCACAAGAGATGCACAATACAATTGCTCACCACTCACTGACCAATACCCATCCCAACCCCAAGCAGTGATTGGTGGCTCCCTGCCAACTCTCCCCAGTTTATAGACTGAACATGACATTCTATGGCATGGAATATCCCTCTGGCTGCTTCAGGACACCTGTCCTGCCCATGTTCCCCTCCAGCTTCTTGTGCACCTTGTCACTGGCAGAGCATGAGACATTGAAAACAGCTGGGCTTAGAGTAAGCACTACAACCAAAACATCAGTGTGTTATCAACACTGCTCTCACACTAAATCCAAAACACAGCACTGAGCCAGATACTAAGAAGAAAACTAACTCTGTCCCAGCTGGAACCAGGACACCCAAGCATCAGTATGTTTCAAGTAGTCTGACAATATGCCTGGATGTCTCACGTAAATTAGCAATTAGGCTGAATCAATAAATAAGAGTAGTTGGAATTATACAATATTTCAAGCATATCTAATCCCTAAGGTATAGGGATATTGGTTATCTCAATATCTGGAGATCAAAAGTTGTCACTTAGCATGTTACAAGTGAAGTTTATTCTTCTGACTCTACTTTGTGATAACAAGCATGTTGGTTTCCTTCCCCCGCCTTGCAAAAATTCTAATCCTTGCAACAAAATTACACATTAACACTAAAAATTTTGGGTGGGAAACAAGTTATCTGCATTGCTAATCATCTCGTTCTACCTAATTCTTACAGAAGCTACTGTAGTTCCAGGACAATCTCAGTTATTATTCCTCTCAATCTGTTCTCCGGAAAAACACTGAGCTCAAACCACTGGTTTGCTCTTCACAGAATTACCAAGCAAGTGTCATGATCTCACTTTTATAAGCATTTCAAAATCCAAAATAAAAAAAAAAAAACCCTCACAAGAATTCTTCTGAAATATTTGTACTGTTTATTCATCAGTACTCCACAATACAAACTTGTGACATGGTCTGTGTAATCTTTTTCCATCACATTATTTACATTTAAATCATGTTTTATGCAAGTTGGCATTCAGTTAAAGAGACTCCAACAGCCCTGTGTATATATCTCTTGTGCCATTGAGTCTGGATATAGCCACGTAGTTTTGGACTGCAAAAATAGCAACAAAACACTGGAGGTAGTTCACAGAGCATATTACTGGGGAGAGAAGTTAACTGTCTCTGTCAAGATGAAGAGAGATTAATTGTTTCACTAAGTCAAAGCGGAAGATTCTATAAAAAGACATCTGAAGGGCAGAGCACACCACGCAGGAAGAGGGAGTGCATTACATACTGGATTACTGAGAGAACTGACCTCATCTGAATTTCTGAATTGAAGAAATAGGTTGTTTTTTTCTCTTCATCAGTAACCCAACACCCGAAACCAATACAAGGTGTGCTACTGATGGACTTAGCACTGTTCTGGAACCTAGGAATTACATCTGAGCAGATTACTAGAAATTCTGTGGCACTGTGTGACTTCCCATTTTGCATAAAATCCTACAGGAATGTGGAAAAGAAGATTTACTGTCAAGCAAAATCAATTGCTATAGAAAACTTCACTAAATCAAGCTTTGGAGCACAACTTGGGCACCAGGTTTAGCCAAAGCACCCAAATCAATGTTGACTGATGAGGACTGAGAAACTAAAGCTGAGTAAAGGACCCAGAGGTTCTTTACCCAGAGTAGCCTGCAAAACATGGTTGCTGAACTCACGTTAGTGGCAACTGGTTAACGAAAAGCAGATTTATTTTCCAGTGTGTTCAGGCCCCTGAACTTCATTAAAAGCACAGAGAAATTAACGTCACTTTGTAGAAGTAGTATTTGTTTTAACTAATTGACACCTCCCCAAAAAGAAGAAATTCGGGTTAGATTTCCCAACCAGCTGAGCTGAGGAGAAAAACTTCATATTTACTAGGGTGATCTTACAGGTCTTCTCTATCTCTGACTTCTGATTCCATGTTTAACTAAAAAAGCAAAGACATAGCAAGTTACCCTAATTCATAGTGAGGAATGTAAATTGTCACACAATGACAGATAGTTTAATCCCTGCAGGGTGTGAAAACTCAGTGGCAAAACACCAAATAGCATGAAGTCATAGATATTAAGCAATCAGCTCTTATTTCTTCTAGTTTGGTCTCAAAATAAAACAAAGACAGGAAAGAAAGAAAAAGGCACACAAAAAAATCTAACTCAATGCAAAATATTTTAAATTATTTTAGAAACAAGGAATGGTTATTATTGCCTTATAATCTAGTGATACTCTCCTGAAGGAAAACATCACCTCCTCACTCTGCCTTGCATGAAAAGAGGAATCCTGCTTCCTGACAGGCTGCCAATTTCAAGTACCCTTAAGAATACATACTTAAAAAACAAAACAAAAGTTTATTTAATTAGAATTCTAGGTTAGAATTCTAAGTGAATCTTCAAAGCGAGCATAAGGACATTGAAACCTCTGAAATCCTGAATTTCTGTTAAGCAATTAAAAAGATACAGCAGATCACAAGTTCTAATCCCTAAACATCCCTGTGCACAGAGACACAGTTCCCAGACACAGCTTCTGCTTGGGCTCATCTCTAATTTGTATGATTAGTGCAGTGAATATATGCATCAATACTCATCTGGGATTGGTTTTACTGGGATAGAAACATGCTGCTCACAGAAACACTAACAAGGAATTTGTCTTTAGATCAATATCTGGATCCATCTGTGGACATTAAAACAAATAAGAATCTGTATCTGGTTATTAGAATTTAATATCAGATTCTGTCTTTGGCAGAAGCAGCATTAAAATCTATGATTAATATCATAAAAAAGGGATCCAGAGCTTTTTTAATGAAAATACAAGTCCTAAGTACACTGTCAGATGCGTGCCTCCAGATTAGTCTCCTTTACTATGATTATTCTTTCACAGTGTTTCCCACATTTTCTACTTCCTCTTATTTCTTCATTAACACTTTTTAAACCAGTGAGTGCAAGGTCTTCACCTGTAAAATCTAATGGAAGTGCCCTCTACGAATTTGACAATTTCTCTTACAGGCAACTTTTCAGCTTTCCATTCTCATTCACCTGTTTCACAGCACTCTCTGCTATCACAGCTCTTATTTCTTTCTATACATCAGTGTAAATCCAAATCACAGATATGATAACTGAATTCAAGTTTTAGCTGATGTTTCAGAAAAACAAAACCAAAACCACCTACCCTCTAATGCATCCCACCATGATTTCAGCTACTTCATGCACAAGCATTCTCACCTTTTGCTTGTAACCCCCTCCACTACTCTTTTTCCACACAAAAGGGTAGTAATGACCAACTTGTGGCTTCATTAGCTCACACATCTCCTGAGTAATCCAAGGGCAGTTCCAGGACTGGAGCTACATAAGAAAACTGAGATGAAAAAATAATGAATCTGCAGAAGCTCAATGACCTTGGGACAGAGGCACAATGCCACCCTTCCTGCCACTGGGAAGCCACTGACACCTTCCATAAGCACACTAGTCCATGCTGGCTCTTTTCCACTAGCTACTCAAGAAATGGGCTTTATTAGCTTTCAGCTAAATGAAAATTCCAGTAGCAAGTCACATGTCAACTGCCCAATAACAAGAAAGCAATAAATTATAAAATGTTGTACAGGGACAATATATTTAATCATTTTCTACACAAAAGCAAGAATTTTTTAAAGGTATTTTTAACAGAAAAACACAAGGGAGTTTTTTTCATGTCTTGGAAGTTGACAACAATTTAATTTAAGTCTTCAAATAAAATAATTATAATCTCCATCATTCTAACACTCAAAACAAATATATCCAACATATCAATAAATTATCACAGATTTCCTTCACTTATGTAAATCACAATCATTTATATCCAACCCAAACTTCAAATTCATTCAAGACTGCATCCTCCTTTACAGCAGAATCATTAAATCATCCACCATCTTCACATATGGTTAAAAAAAGTAAAGCTTCATTCTTAACAGCTTCATAGATATCTTGCTACTGCATCAATTCATTTTTAAGTTGTTCTGAATTTCAGAATCTTCTTCTGGAATTACGAAAAAACAAAAGCAGTAATCTTTTTTCTCTCTTTGTCCAAAGTCCAACATGGCTAAAAGAAAGACTTGTACAGACTTACTGTCCAGAATAATATTGTGAAAATCATGATTAGCCTGATGAAATGAAATGAAACAAAAATGAAATACTACCCATTATGTGTTATGTGTTTGTTTATGAAATTTCTAATTTGCTTCACAAACAGCTTAAAAGGATGACCATAAGCAAGACAGGAAATACCAAGAATGTCAACCATCACCCACAAGCAAGCTAATGTGAAACAGAATTTGTAAGAATACAGAAAACAGTACAAATTAATCTAATTGAATCCTGTAGCATCAAAATTTAGCCGTATTTGGAAGTGAATGCAAGTTAAGACTCTGAGAAAGAATATGAAGATCTGAAACCTATTTCCATACCACATCCATCTCAACAGGAAACTTTCCAGGACTATCCTGTCTCCTAAAAAGCATTAGCACACAGATGATATGATAATATGATAATAACACATATTTTGACTGGGAGAAGTTAAGAAAACCTGATATCACTTAACATTGATGATAATTTACTTGCCTTTGTCTCTAAAACAGGCATGCATGCAAAGTAATTTATTTCACACAATGATCAGTACAGCTGAGACAAAGTATTAGAAACTATTTTTGAGTGAGAGCTGCAGTGAAACAGACAACTGCTTCTATTACCTCTTGCCAAACATAAGCTAGGAAACTGAAAGACATTAGGAGACATGAGTCCAACCAAGTTTTTCTTCCTACTTTCCCAACTATTCCTCCATTCCAGACCTCACTGATTTCCCTTGCAAGAACTCAGACCCACATTCTTACCTGCTAGAAGGTGACAAGATGTCTAGCAAACTTTTAAACTAAGAATATTAGAAAAAAACCACAAAATTATTTATTGTCTCTGCTCACTAGTATGAACAGGCCATCCAAAAAATCTCTAGCTAGTTTTGCTATCACATGGTACAAGTACCTGCAGTCTTTTGGACCTACACTGGACCTCTTCATGAATCATCAATGCACTTTGTCACCAAACCCACGGACAAGAGTGGAACCTTCTATGTGCCAGACAGTCACTTTTCTTCTCTTCAACCAGAGCTCAGAAAAAGAGAAATAAAATCTTCACCACAGCCTGTGTGGGTGAGATGAGAAATGGCCAAGCATCCATGTGTTCTTCTCTGACAATTGTAAATTTGTGGGCATTCAGAAAATGCTCATTGGAAACATCTGTCCCAATGCTATATCCATCTGCAAATATTTATATTGTACTTTTATGACATTTGTGCTTGCATACAGAAGGTCTGAAAACAGTCTGAAACACTAGCAAGTAATACACAAGCCAAAAAAATTTAGGGGATGTATTTCATTCAAAATCTGCATCGTAAAATACTTCTCACATGAGTTAAGAATAACCTCTGTGAACCTGGATGACCTTACTGCAGTATTTTACCAAAAACAAAGATACACTTCCGAACTATACAAGACTCCAATCACTGCCTTCTCACTTGGCACATTTAATGTAAAACCTAAACCAATCCCACTCTTCAAATAATGTCCTTTTCCCTCCTTCTTCCTGCTCTCCCCTTCCAAGACATAAACCTTTTCTAGTCCAGCTGTACTGGTATCCATCACCTCCAGGCACTCTGGAAAGGAAACAAGCTAGGAGGCCATGAGAAGGCCAGATGGCTACAGCTCTGGGAAGCATTAAAGCCATTATCTGTGGGAAAGTTACACTAGATCCATCACCTCATGTCTCACTTGGACGAGCTAGGACTGCTGTCCTTGCCATTACACCTCTTTCCCTTGTAAAGAAGAAGTGTGGATGAAGATTAAATGGTAACTGGCAGAAAAGCACCTTTAAGAAAAGATCATCATGATTGCATTATTTGTATAAACTTTTCTGAACCCAAGTCTCCTCAACTAAAATTTAATACAAGGTGTAGAAGAGCTAGTAGCTTTTACAGAGCTCAGGAAATTCCCAAATTTCCTGAAAAATGGTAATGTCCCATGGATATGAGCAGCTTGAAAGATGCATGGTAAAAAGGCCTTCCAAAATTCTTCCTGCTCAGTAGCAGTCGTAAGAACACTGTCTCCAGTAGAAGAGACTTTATTTTTTTTCTACAGTATTTTGGACTTACACAGGGTTCTATGGCCTGAGCGTCAACAAACAGTCACAGCTAGGACTACTTTAAAATTTCAGAAAGCTAGAAAAGACAACAGTAAATGCCCTCAAAAGAAGTCATCTATAGAATCTACCTTTATATTTATAGAACAGGAAGCTTGCAAGCTTCCCTGAAACCGAGTTTTGCTTGCAACATCCTCCCTCACCACCTTGTCCCTGCCTTCCCTGGATGCCACAGCTGCTCATGCTCTTCTTTTGCACCCACCAAGAAAACCTGCTGATTTTATCCAGTGAGGCAGAATATCCCCGTGGCCCTTACTGAGACACAAGGAAAGGGAAAAAAAAAATTCTGAATTTCCATAACAGGATACATGAGAAGCATTAATTTCAGTCACGTGGTGGTAAGGTATCACAGCTCTCCAACCCCAAAAATCTAAGCTCCTTAACCAGTACCAGCTCTTAAGTGGGTGCACATGCTGCAAACAGCCTTCATCTTCAGTATCTGCACGGCTCATTTGCAGCTTCCAATATTTCAAATACCACATTCAGAGTTAGAATCTCGCCATCAAAAGGGTTCAAATATTACTTTGCCTCAGCATTTTTTAATGAATATTTAAATAAACTCTGAGAAATGGGATCTGAAAATGTAATATAACAGAAACCTAGAACTCTAATGAAAACAAGCCATTATTACTAATAAATTATACTCTGGGTTATGTCAGATGGATGAAAGACAAACATCTAGATACAAGCATTAATCATATTTTTCTTAATCTGTAACTTGAGTTAAAAATAAAGGGCTCACCATTATGACTTAAAATCTTCAGCTGCACTAATACAGCCAAATATTAAAATGAATATGATGCAAAACAGATTTTGAAAAGGATATTAAAAGAATCAGAACTATATTTCAAATCTCATTTGATTTCCCATGCTGAGTCTTCAAAAGGCTGGCAAATGCCAATATATAAGTCTTTCTCTGTCCAAAATCTACCTTTTTAATATTAGTCATTAACAAAATTCATTGTGGTGTTTTGCTTTGGTGGATATTTTTAAAAAGATATTTAACAGTTTTCACATAAAATACTGTAACAGATATTCACTGTCAGCCACCTCCAGGACAGCTGTTTTTTACAATGAATGTTATTTCAATGATTCTTTCTGGTGACTGTTGTGAATATGAATATATTCTGATTAATTCTACAGATCTGCATGAAGTGGAAGGATTTGTAAAATCTCTACAGTATAATGTTCGTGTCTCAAATGAAGAGAAGCTCTAAATAAGTATAACATCTATAGAATGTTTGACTACTATGACATCAGTAATTGCTGATATACACAGGAGACTTACTGACAGACGATGTAATAAATAAAAAGTAACACAAGAAATAAATAATCTTCAACCTTCCTAAATGTCATCAATATGTAATTCAACGAATAAAAGTCCTGTTTCAGATCTGCATACTTCTGTAAACATGGCATGGACAACTTCTGTTCAGAAATGCCAAGACAGTTTTCCTCAGTTTTCTAAATGCCTTAACACAAAGAAACACTCTAATAAAGGATTTATTCCAAATGATACTTGACTACAGATGAAAGCACCTTATTTCCACCTGCTTCCAAAACCATGTTTATAGTTTAATATTACAGATTATTTGCATGCTAAGTATTGTAAATGCTTTGCCCCTCTGTTCCCTAGTTAAACAGGTGATACCTGATTACTAGAGTTATGTTTTATCTGAAACTATTTTTCATGTTCTTTTTGATAGCTTAAGCCTGGAATTGATTCAGTTAGACAAAATAATTGCATTTCTTAAGTCAATATTTCATTACTTTACCTACCTTACTTGAAGCAATAATCTGCCCGAAGACACAGAATAATGAATCATTCATAACTAATTGCAATATGAAAAAGTAGAAGAGCCTCCTTTAGAAGAAATTAAACCCGATCCTCTTGCTGACTTGCACTGAAAAGATTTAATGTCAAGTGAAATTTGTACAGAAGAATTAATTTGGGGATTCAATGAAGATATAAAAGGGAGGGGAAAGAGAGAAGTGAACAATTTTGCATTGCAAAGTTCACCTCTAAGCTTGGACCTTATGGACAGATCATAAAGCCCCTTCTGACTGCACTGTCCTGATGCCAGGGACCTAGGAACTGCTGCAGTGCCTGGCAAGGGCCTCCCCCTCGCTTCAACACCCTCTTGCTGCCTGAAGACGGGATGGTGAGCCATTTTGGGAAGTAGGAGCCTGTGAACTACAAGAGAGAAGGTCCATGAGGAGGGGAAGAGCCTTTGCTATCAAATTATCACTGTCTATTAGGAATGTGTTACTGATACACTGTAAGACAGCTGAAGCCCAGGCCATTGTCTTGTTCTGTAATGCAGCAAACACATCATTTCAGTCACGACGAGTGGAGCCTGCTTGTAATTAAACTAACATCTGTTGATTCTTAATCCACTTACTCAACTTCTAATACATGCAAGCTTTTTGCATTAATCTCTTATCCATAAGGATGTTCTTTGACCTGTGCTTTCGCACTAGGAAAGTCAACATTGACTAATCTTAACTATAACCTTAGACCCCCGTGCTTTGGAAATTGATTTTTGCCCTGGGATTCTCATTTTCCAGTTTAACAAATGACACAAAACTAGAAGTTCACCTTACTTGCTAAGATTCATTTGTTGTCCCATTTCTAACAGAAATATTGCATGCTTCATTTAGTCTTCACAAGCCGCATTTCCTGACTTCCAGGGCTCATAAAAAGCAAGGAAATTCAAATTGATAAAGATTTCTGCATTGGGTTTGTACTCTGTTGCACATTAGCACGTTTTTGCAAACAGGGCGGGTAGAAGGAGATAAGAAATGTTCTGTGTGGATTTTCACAAATTTTATATTCATTTCTGATAACAGGAGTTCTCTCCTTAGCATCTTCCGACAATACAAGTTTGCCAGAGGGCCTTTGCCGGTATGTTTAAGGGCTAAACTTGTTTCTATTTTGGATTTTTGGAACATTTTTGGTAGGATGGTTAGAAGCTAGGTAAAACGAGAAAAGACAATCACAACAATTGAGGCAATCAACCTGTGATGCACAAATCCTCTTAAAGACTAGAAGCCACCACAACGAGAATTGTCAAAGTACTAACTCAGGATCAATAAAGATTTTTGTAAAATAAGCAAAAGATTTCTGAAAAACTAGGACAGGAGCAAAAGTCATAGCTCAAAGGACATTATTCTCAGTATCCTCAACCTATTCCTGAAATGCAAGAAATAGAACATAACAGTCCAGTGTAATTGCTAATAGGATTATATACATCAGAAACTATGAAAAACATATTTTGCAAATAAAGGAAGGCTAAAAAACAGCATTATGCAATTAAGTTGGAGGAGCTTTACATGCTCCACTTTTTCGCTTTAAAGGAAAGTGAAAATTTCATTGCTATTCTTTTTACCCTTTCTTTTTAATTGCCTTCATTGCATCACGCAGTATAAGGATTACATCACAGGCCCACAGGGAACTATGTAAACAGGTGGGAAATAGTTTGGAAAAGTCACTAGATTACCTGCACCTGCAAATTATGCTCTGAAAATAGAGAGATGGCAATTCAGCTTTCCACTGCAGCCTCCTCCAAAGCCACCCCCAAGTACTCTGGTAATGTATCCACTGAATGTTCATTCTGCACCTCCAGGCAGAGAGCTGAAAATAATGGGAAGTTTTCTCTAAGACTGGAAAATATGTTTAAGTATTCCACATGAATATGAAGTTTATATGGTCTTAAAATACACAGACTAAAAAAAGAAGGGATTTAAATAATTAAGAAGAATCATTAGTCCTGATGCAAATATCCATGGAAAATTGAGCCCAAACGAACATAAATTCTGGTTTAGCAATGCACTAGTGAAGAATGTCTGCATTCAGGAGGTTTCAATTAAAGGAAGAGGAATTTAGGAAGCTTTATTTAATGACAGTTCTGCTCTGTAAATATGATAGAACAGACCAATTCCTGCTTAAGAATTTAAAGTGCTAAAAAAATAATTCTGGGGTTTTAACATTTTCTTTCAAAGGCATCTCCAACCTCCTTTCTTCTGTTTTCTTTCTTCTGTGAAAAAAGTATATAAAAATTATATTAATTCCATAAAGACTCACTTTCTGAACAGGTACCCAGCCACAGATAAAAAAATAGACTGGACAGAAATAGCACTGAAAATATGGAAGAAGAAAAAAAAATCCTTTCTATTTATTCATTGTCCACCAAAGAAAACAAGTAAAAGAAAAATATAATCAATACTGTAAATTCTTATGAAAAAGATACTTTAGAATAATTAACATGATATATTAGCATCTCTTCTACTTCAACGCTCCTCACCAAAGTAAAATGGATGGAGCCTTCCTCCCTCCAGTGAGATACCTTTGCATCATCTATATGCACACAGGGGAACTCAGAAAACTATCGGACTCTTCAAGTCAATTTCTGTTTTCTGCTCCTGAGTGATAATCAATAAACTGAAGCTAATTCCAAACAGAATCAAGGTTTGGTGGTCAGCTGTTACCTCTGGCTGTTGAGGCCTGGGCATGCTATGAAAAGGCACCATGCCCACCCAAGCAGACTGAAGGGGAGAGCAAATATTTTCACTTGTTCTCTCCAGCAACCCTTGTGGTTGACTTTGAAGCAATCAGACAATCTCCAGAGAGAAATACAGAAGAATATAGGACCCCCTCAGTCCTTTATTGCAGCAGGGAAATCCCGCCTGCTCTGCACAAAGAGAAATAATTAGTCTGGATGATGACTTTTCCTCATCCATTTCTTTAATTGTTAATGTGACTAGAAAGGCTTTCTTTTCAGGTGGTTTTCTGATGTGATTCATTCATGCCATCTGTCAGCACCTTCTATTACTTTTAAATGGCAGGGCAAGCTCTCAGCACATCAGGGTGCACAATGTTAGTGCCACCTTTGTTTTGGTTACCCCTGGAGGAAATGGGAGCATGCCAGCCACACAATTCAGCAGGTTAGCAGTGACAGCGAGTAAACAGCTTGCAATAATGTAATGCACATCTGACAGCCCTGTTTGGTGATGCCTTGCTGGTTTCCAGCCACTCTGCAGCAATATATTTCACTGGTATTTTTACTGGCAGCACAATAATTTAAGTCTGGTGAAAAGCTCCTCTGGCCAAAAAGGGGAGACAATGCTGAATTAGCTCAACCATTAACTACCTAAATGTTAAGAAAAAAAAGATCTTCATTGGGCACAAAAGACCAAAAAAAAAAAAAAAATAAAAAGGCACCAATAGTCATGTACATGGAGGCTGGGGGAAATTTAAGGACATGTTTAACCTGTTTAAAGCAGAAGTCTATCCTTGATACTGGGAGGATTCTTCATTTAGTAGGAAAAGCTTCTCATCGGCTCATCAATCAGTAAAGGTAGTATAAGAAGAGAAGAGCAAATACATAGGGTAAAGAAAAAATTGTCATCCTTTTGTGGTTTCTATAGAAAAATCTTACAAGCAGCTTCTAAGGCAAGAAAAACAGACATGGAAAGGTATAAAACTCAGGTTTACCAAAACCAGACCCACATAATAAGGTTTGTAACCAGTCTAGACAATTGCAGTAAGTCTTTGTTTCTGTTTCAGCTTTACTAAAGTCACTGATATTTTACATGGCAAACAAATTAAAACAAGGATTAAAATTATAAAATGGAAGTGGCTACAGAAGTGATCTGAGTAATGCTGGAAATACTTTCCAGCTGCAGAAAGGTCACCAGCCGAGTTCCTCAAGGACAGCTCTTGGCATGGGCCCTAATGTTTTTTTAGTTGGCTTGGCAATTAAAATATGAGTGATAATGATGCTTGCTAATAACACAGATCAGGGAGCTACACTCAATACAAAGAAAAATCAGTCTCCCAGAACTCTATGATCCTGAGGACTGGAAGAACAGGAATGCTATTAACAATTAGTAACACCAAAATACACTTAGTAACACCAAAAAAGAAAGAATCCAACAAAAGAAGCTGCTGCAAACATCGTTGAGTGACTGTAAGTAACAGTGTTTGCTCTATTAGCAGATCAAATAAAACCAGTATGACATTGCTATACTGGAAGAGAGTGTGTAATAAAAGACAACTCCACTGGCACAAGAATTATATCAATCACTAGTAAAATGTCATCTAGACAGGAGTGTACAAATTTAAATTACCCTCCTTCAATCCAAAGTAAGGCAGATAATTAGTAGAAGACCTAGAGTTCAATTGTTTAGTCAAACAAAAGACAGAGAAAACACTAGGTGTCTGTAAATATGTAAGAGGCAGGAGAGTAAAGCCAAGCACGAATAGGGAACAAAAGCTATTTATGCTAAACAAATAGGTTTTTTGCACCGCAGTAAAAAGGAACAGGTTGGCTATGAAGGAATTTTCATTGGGAGTTAACAGGGTTTTACCCTTGGTCGAGTGATGGAAGGCCTGGAAAACCATTCTCAAGAAACTCAAGAGAAGGGCAAACCAAAGTTTGATTTCAAAGTGGAGTTTGGTATATTTGTGTGAAGACCATATACTGCCTCAGTGTGCAATCAGAATACATTTATGAAACAGAAGGTCTCTAAAGAAACCAGCTTTATGCCTGATCTAATTTATTCAGACACACCTGAAAGGGCACAAAGGTAGGCTGCCTCTAACTACATGTTCAGGGCAGCACTGATGTGTAACCTCACATTGACAACAGATGGCAGACTTCAGGGAACACATGTAGAGTAGCTAAAGAGGAGAATGGGAGTTTGTTGGGTTTTTGGGGTTTTTTTGCCAATAAGATGGGCTGATGTTTTACCATAGAAAAAGTCTCTCTCTAAGTGCAGCAGGCTATGATGGCTCTGTTTATAGTACCTTTGTTTGCAGTAGTTCCTGGCACTTCATGCATTTTTCATAGCTGTTTCTTGTTAATACACACTGTATTCCTTGGAGTGCCAACAAAAAGGGCACTCAGTTGTTAGCAGCCTTCTGTAACTATATAAAACAAGTAGCAACAACAGCAGCTTCTGACACAGAATCTACAGACAGGACTACAACTTATTCGTGGTGAAAGAAACATGACAACTTAACTGCATCACAAAAGAACAGATGCAAATACAACTTTCAGCCTAGTCACTGAGCCACTGACAACCACAAAAGTTTGCAAAAACAGATTTCCTTACTTGTGCACACAAACACACAAACAGTTCTGTGCATGTCCTTTAACACATGTTAACACCATGTTTCTATGAGCAAAACCAAATATTATACACAAGCAAATGCCGATATGCATACATTATTATTTTTTTGCATATAAAAAGCTGATATTTTCAGAAGCAAGACTCAAAAAAATTGATACAGCAGTGCAGGAGGCACCCTGACCCTGAAGACAGTTTATTATGAGGCAGTCTTAGCAAGCAAATCTGAGGATGCATTACGCCATTTACATAAATCCTTCCCTATCAAAGCTTTGTTCCTTCTTCCTGCCAAATCAATAAATGGTCTCTGCTCCACTTAGGACTCCTCTCGTGCACTCACTTTCATGTTCTCTCTCTCAACTTCACTATAAATGTACCTTTTTCCTCCACATACATCTGTCCCCAGACTATCCACTTTTCACGTCATCGCAGAAGGGCAAAATTCTTCCTTCCTTTCACAGGCTGCAGCCTTCTCCACCAGAAAAGGAGAGTAACAACCAGCAAGTCTATTGTCAGTTATCCTGGATCAACTCAGGTTGCATCAGATACATGAATCAGTGCTTTCTAAAAATTAAGGTGATGCTTTTTTTGCCGCTGAGCTGTTTGGCTTAGATGTAAATTCAGTTTGAGGTTCTGCATACACCAAACCAAAGCAACATGTTTACGAAAAGCCATTTGAATCAGCCCACGCTAGCATTCAAAACTCTTAGATGAGTACAGCTACAAAGAAAAAAGATGAAAAAAACCTCAGAATTTCTAGCAAAGAGTCAGCTTCCCAGTGGGGACAAGGCTAAGGAGTCCCAAGAGTATTGCAGCCATAGCTGCAATAGTTTATCTCATTTCAGTATTTCACAGTTGTCCAGATAAACACGTTCCATTTTTCAAAAACAGACTCAGAGCAAATAAGTGTTTAAAAGTTCTTCAGGTTTTCTCCTTTCCTGAGATCACTGAAACAAATCCACCTTTAAGTTTTGCCTTAAAAATGTTCATATTTAAAAAAAAAAAAAAAAAACAGAAAAAAACACAAAAAACCTAGAAATAAGAAGGCAAAGTTAAGTTGCTACTTTGAAATATTATTAAAGAATTTTTATAATACAACATACAGACTGTAAGTGAAACAGAAGACCCCAGAAACAAGAAAGTCTTCTTCCACTGAATGAAAAAAGTAAATGTCAATATATTAGTTTCCAAATTAAAAAAAAATCTTTAAGAAATACAGTTTCAGGCATGTGCAGCATTTTATTAAGTATAAATTAATCCAGTGATATAATATGAAACACAGAACAGACACACTTTTGTGAATCCTTTAGATTTCTGTATGACAACACCACTTAATTATTTTTACATGTCCTGAAACAAGAAACTTAAAAGACCTAATTGCTGCACTAGTACAATAAGGTCACAACCCAGTGAGACATGAAACGACTAAAATAATATTCCCAAGAAAAATCAAATTTCCTGAAAACTACAGGAACGCAGTTAATTTACAAAAAGTATCTCTGTGCGGTTATGACATTGTTTCTCCTTTTAAAGTTGTTACAAAGCACAAGAAAGAGCACATTTCTCTTAAAGTAAGAAATAAAACACAGTTCAGAAACATAAGACGCAACCGAGCAGATTCTTCCTGGGTAAATGAACCACCAAACACCATTACTGGCTGACTGGGGCTGGCTGACCATGATTTTAATGAACCAGAGAGCCGCTGACTCATAAAATGAGAATGTATTTTACACTGGCTGAGTGCCTAATTCAGAGCTCACTGCATCCTTGGGTTCTCTGCGAAATACAGTGAGGACAGAAGGACAGGACACCACCACTGCCCTAAGAGGCAAGCCATGCTAACCCAACAGCAGCCATGCACAAGCGGTGACAGAGGAAGCAGGAGGTGCTGGAGCCACCAGGATCCCTTTGCTGAGAATGTGGCAGGGGTTGTCGTGCCTCTGACATCCAGCACAACCCCAGGACTGGCAGGAAGGCAGCTTCTCTGTGCCACACACCAGCGGCCCCAAGGACCCCAGGGATGCAGAGCCAGGGGAAGCTCTCTGCTCCAGAACAGCAAGCTCCCATCTCTGAGCCATGCACATCATCTCCAGAAGTGCTCAGCCTCAGGCACGAAGTCCCTGTGTCAGCTGAGGGACCACCATTCTTGCAGGTGACAGCCCCACAGCCACCCCACTACATACGATGATGGGTCCATGTCTCAGGGACCATGTGCAGCCCAAAGTGGGAAGCACAAGGGGGTCTGAGTTAGGGAGTTGCTCTACTTTGCTTTTTAAAGTCAGCCCTCCCAGAGCAACTCAAACCACTAGTTTGGTCAAATATCAAGAAGCCAGTCCTAGACTGTCACAGCCATTACTCCACTCTCTACCATTCACCATGGAGACAATCCCATACCAAGGGAAGGGTGAGGAGGAAGGATGGCAGTAGGAATGCAGACAACTGAGCATCTCAGAGACCTCTCTAGATCACAGAGCCCAAACAAGGACACACAATGGAGAGAAGAGCAAGGATGGGGAATAACTTCTAGGGGGAAACAAAAAATGCACTAGCGCAATAATTTGTTTGGGTGGGGATATTTTTCTTCTTTTTTTTAAATGCAAACAAGAATCAGTTAATTCCCAAAGTAGGCGAGTCTGTACCTTGGCCAAGTTGCAACAGGTAATATTTACAACAGATTCTTCCACAATTTCAGTCATCTCTGGGAAAAGCACATTAAACCACACTAGAGGCTGATACGTCACAAAACCAGATCACTATCTCCACAGTAACACCCTTCCCCCCTTGAAATCAAAAAACAAGCCCAAAATACCAAATTCCATTCTGGAATGCATATTCTTCACCACTCCCTCTTTTCAGCAATACTTCACATTTGTCACTTTTGATGGCTCTTCTTGTGTGCCTAGCCACCTTCCTAAAGAAAAAAAGAAAGACTGACAAAAATAATCTTTGTCTCTCCCTTGTATTTCCATTTCTGTTTTCACTGCCTGTTAGATGTAATCTTTAATTCTCTACTTCTGTATCCCTTAATTCAGTCTTTTATGGAAGTCCTGTCACTTCCTTCCCTGTCATTTCTAGAATTCACACATTCTTGCTGGCCACCACGGCTAACACATTTCCTACTGACAGAGATATTTGCTGGTTTTATTATTGCTCTGCCAGCTGGCCTAGTTGGCTATCTTCTTCAGCTTCCCATCCTACTTCCAAATATCATTAATCTCTTTGAACTCATCCACTCATTTCCCTGTTTCTCAGATGAATCAGTGATTTCTTTGCCCTTTTCTATAGACACCTCCTACCCCATCTCCCACTCTACTGACATCTTCCTTATTCTCTGTACTCTCAGCCATCATACTCCATTTGCCTGTTCTCCTAGTCTTTGCTTAACTGCTCTAATCTACCTGCCTTCAAATACTTCATAAAATGGGGCTTAAAATAACCTGAAGCATCGAATCCCCCTACAATCACATTATTATACAATTATCTTCCTCATTAATTATTCTCTCCTGTGATATTCAGCAGGCCAGTAAATTACACTCCATTTGTATTTCTTCAATTGTAATTCAGTTTGTTTCCAATAAAGGTGACTGTTCTTCTGAAGTCATACCAACGCAATCCCTATAAACCATGACTCGCTTTTCCAGAAAAATGACAAGCTCAGAAGCAGAGCAGCTCCCACATGAGGACATGTGGTTTCTAAAAGGGAAAGTGTATTGGGTTTGCATAGCCTGATTTTGGTAGCAGGGGGCACTACAGGGGTGGCTTCTGTGAGAAGCTGCCAGAAGCTTCCACCATGTCCAGCAGAGCCAATCCCTGCTGGCTCCAAAGACAGACGCGCTCCTGGCCAAGGCTGGGCCAATTAGAAACAGTGGTACCGCCTCTTTGATAACAGACTTAAGAAGAAAGAAAAACAAAAAACAAAAAGTTGTGCAATTGTAATTGTGACCAGAGCAGAGTGAGAACATATGAGAACAGCTTTGCAGACACCAAGGTCAGTGGAGAAGGAGCAGGAGGAGGTGCTCCAGGTGCTGGAGCTGAAATTCCCCTGCAGCTTGTGGTGATGACCATGGTGAAGCAGCTGTGCCCCTGCAGCCCATGGGGATCCATGGGGATGTAGAGATCCACCTGCAGCCCACGGAGGAGCCCGCACCCACAGGTGGATGCCTGGGAACAGGCTGTGACCCTGTGGGAGACCTGTGGAGAGAGGGGCCCTGCTCGCAGGCTGGAGCAGCCTGTCCTTGAAGGACTGCATCCCTCGAAGAGTGACCCAGGCTGCAGCAGTTTGAGGGGGACTTTTGCCCACGGGATCAACTCGCTCAGCAGCAGTTCACAGAGAGCTGTTGCCCGTGAGATAGAGCCAGGTCGGAGAAGTTTGTGGAGAACTGTCTCCCATGGGAGGGACCCCACGGTGCAGCAAGGGAACGACTCCTCTCCCTAGGCAGCAGAAGAAACCTCAGGTGATGAAGTGACCATAACCCCTATTCCCTGTCTCCCTGTACCTCTGGTGGAAGGAGGTAGAGCGGGGAAGAAAGCAGGAGTGGGGGGAAGGGGTTTTTAAGGATTTATTTTGCTTCCTTTTGTCCTGCTCTGATTTTGTTAGTAATAAATTCATTTCATATCCCTAAGTTGAACCCATTTTTGCCCTTGATGGTATTTGATGAGTGTTTTCTCCCAGTCCTTATCTTAACCCATGAACCCTTCGTTAAATTTTCTCTCCTCTGTCCAGCTGTGGAGGGGAGTGAGAGAGCAGCTTTTGTGGCTGCCTGGCGTCCAGCCAGCATCAACCAACTGCAGTCTTTTTTGCTGGAAAACATGGGCAGTATTTTACTGTGGGCTAGGGAAATCTGTTTATCTCTTGCTAAAAGAGTTTAAATTCACCCACCAGCTACTTTTTTCAAATGCCTCCTTTGTGGATTCACATACCCTCTTAGTTATATAAAAAAGAAATCTATTCCCACCACTATGCCTGAATTTTTAATATTCTGTTCTCTCAGTCTTGTTCCAGGGAAAGGATTTTCATACTTTTTCACCTCGAAGGATAATGCAAGGTAAAACTCCTCCACCTACTAATTCTAGTACTGGAGGAATCATTAATTTATACCTCTGCTATGGATTTATGGCATTTACCACAAAAGGACATCAGATCACTTCATGTAGTAAAACTAGATACATCTACACTCTCACATTTTTGACAGCTGATTTACTTCACTACACATTAAGGAACTCAGTAATGCCATGAAGACAACATATTCAGCAAGATAATCCATTACTGCTGCACAGAAGATAAAACTGAACATCCCTCTGCAAAATTTTGTGCTTTATAAGAGAAACAGTACAACCATCATCCCAGCCAATAAACTAGGCAGTTTAACTGGTGGTGTCTACATGGCACTATTTAAACCAACCAACAAACAAACCAACCAAAAACCTTTCTGAAATCTTTTAACAGACAAAGTCATTCACAAGTTGCTAAAAGAGAGGTCTTCAGAAAGAAACACACATTAAGCCACACGTATGTTTTTAGCAAACATTAGAGGACTGGGCAGGTACTACGCCTGATGACACTGAGCATTGGCAGAAGATGCCATGTGGTTATTTTCTGCTACACGGTCTTTGACCCAGAGCCCAGCAGATGTTTTCAGCAGTGCTGGTCATGTTCTGAACCATGCAAACCATTTGCACAGCTTTCTGGATTTGACCATGGTAAATTTACTTCACCCACTGAACATTTTTATTCTCTTTATGATTTTTACTAGTTTGTTTCATCTCATTGTAGCCACCTAGCTCTTTCACAGGTACTTCGGATTTTCTAGCACATCCTTTCACAGAGACTCTTTGAATGCTAAATGCTTCCATTTCTGCTCCCTAGGAAGCCAGAAAAACTTTGATCATACTGTTCAGTCTCATCCATGTGTCTTACACAGGTACCTAATGAAATCAAATTGTTACCATTATCTCATGTTTCATATTCATACCTAATTCATATAGTTACGTTTTTTTCAGATGATTTTTCTTTTAGTCATAACCCAATTTCATATTTTTCAGTGCACTGAAAGTAACTCCTTTCAAGTTACCAGAATCTCATCATATATCTAAAAAACATATTTGGGGCTAAGTCTGATTTTTTCTCCCTGCCTGTTAAATACTGGCAAAGGATTCTGATTTCTCTTACAAGATCATAATTTCAATTATTAGGATATAACTGTTTAATATCACTACTTTCAGTAATTCTGACTCAAAGAAACCGGTCATATCGCATCTTTGCTATAATTATTTTTAAGTTATAAGATATTTCAGGTAGCACTACCCATTCTATATTTGACTAACATTATTTCCAAAATAAGAAGACAGATGATTACTGTGGGATGCTGACCACTCAAAACTCACAAGAAATCAATGCAAGGTACAAAGATTCAAATACTACAAGGTCGTTTGTGTCAGAAACAGTGTGGCCAGCAGGACCAGGGCAGCGATTGTCCCCCTGTACTGGGCACTGGTGAGGCCACACCTTGAATCCTGTGTTCAGTTTTGGGCCCCTCACTACGAGACACTGAAGTGCTGGAGCGTGTCCAGAGAAGGGCAGGGGAGCTGGTGAAGGATCTGGAGCTCCAAGTTGCAGCTGAGGGAGCTGGGGTTGTTAGGCCTGGAGAAAATGACACTGAGGAGACCTTACCACTCTCTCCAACCCACCTGAAAGGAGATTGTAGCAAAATGAGTGTCAGTTTCTTTTCCCAGGTAACAAGTGACAGAACAATAGGAAATGGTCTCAAGATGCACAAGGGGAGCTTTAGATTAGATATTGGGAAAAATTTCTTCAGTGTAAGGGTGGTCCAGTGGTAAAGTTACCATCCCTGGGGGTATTGTAAAGACATGTAGATGTAGTGCTCAAGGACATGGTTGAGTGGCGGCAGTGCCAGGCCAACAGCTGGATTTATAAAGGTCTATTCTAACCTAAATTGTTCTTTTCTATCCTACTCTATATTGCCTCTACGTTATTAGTTATGACCTCTTACAAGAAATCTAAATATACAATGAGCTTAATTACACTATAATATAAAACTGACAAAGAGCCGTGGTCAACTGCCATGAAAAATGCAATCTTTGCATAGTTTCTCTTTTGCAAGAAAAGTGCAAAGGCGGATATTAAATGATGAAGGCAATTTGTTTGTGGTTTTTTCCAGACACTCAACATCCATGAGGGATCTGAATCTGGTTTTCAGACAGCAGCAATTAAAAAAAAAGAAGCAAAAACCACTAGCAGCAAAGGCTACTTTGACAGTCTAAGGAATCTTTTTTCCACGTTCATGAGGAGAGACAATTATGTTACTTGTGGCACTAGCCTTTGAAAGGCAATGTTTTCTGCCAGGATTTTGATAAAAACCAGCCTGAAACAAGTAACTTTAATGTGCTAACAACAGCCCTGTGAACAACACCCATAGTATCTTCAGCTACAGTTTTGATTAACCACTTCATGAAAGACACTTTCCTTCTCTTGTGCCCAAGCTTTCTTAATGTCTTTCTCCACTGTTTGTGCACACCCACGACATCATTAATTTATTGACATCATTTGTGCTCTTACACTAACCAGATGGCTTCTGCTGACTTTGAGGTTGAATCTCAGATTATTTCTTATTTTAAGTGTAAGGAACAATCTCATTAGATACAAACATACCTCAGTAACAAAGAGAATAACAAGCTGATTATTAGTTATCTGAAGTTACAACAGCAGTTTCTTTCTAATTTCGTGTTACACCTTCCTCTGATTTACTTGACTTTGTGGAGATGGTGTGTTATATGTTATCTAACTCATGGAATTCAGACACTGGCCTTTCCAAATAACCTTCTGGCACTGGCAGCACTTGTTCTTGGAAAATTGCCTAGGGAATCATTATGGTGTTTAAAAAACTATTTTAAAAAAACATATATTTGCATCATGCATGAAAGAATCAGCTGACCTGAAACGTGAGATTTTAAAATCAATTAAGCAACAAATCCTAGCTGTCAATATCAAAATGTCAAAAAGTACAACTGTATCAATTCTTGTAAAAAATGTTACTAATATATTTATTACCTGAGCACTTTTAATATTTACTACCTCAAGGAAAAAAGAAAATAGTGTATGTTTACTTCAACTTACCTTGCTACCTTTAATAGCAATAAGAATTTATAAAATGCCATTCTGTAGCACGCTCATCCTCCCCGACTTTGGAACATTTGATTCACTCCTTATGCACAGACATGGGATGCAAACAGGAAACTTGCTGGGTCTGATTTGCAAAAAGGATGGGTATCTCCAAGCAAGCACAATTCAGTAAATTACATGGAGCCTCACAATTCTGAGAGTCAGGCCCATATTCCCTAGCTCTTTTTCACTGCCCACATACTAGGAGAGGTACACCTACTCCTTGCTAGAATATCAGAAACGTGTGAACATTTTGGTTGTACAATCTTGATGAAACTCTAAAGCTAAAATTACCAGTATTTCTAAAACATTTTTTAAAATGCACACTATCTTGATATTTCCCTGCAGATACAAATTTACTTTTTAAGTGTCTTATATCTAGAAAAGAAGATGATCTCACAATAAAACACCAGTCTGAGCAACAGAAGACATAGTACATATTTTATTTGCAGTACTGCATGGGGGTGGTAATCTTTCAAAGAAAGGAAAGAGCAACACGTACAGACAGTGAAAAACACAAATGTGAAAGAAGACTGTAGGCAAAAGCTACAGGAAGGCATGAGCGTATTTCCCACAATTACAACAGCAGAAAAGTCATCTGGGCAGCTGCAAGTACACCAGTTATTGTTTTCCATGTTTTAATCATCTGGCACCCAAGGGCACACCTGTGCAGAACACGAGAAGGAAAACAGTGGTTGCATATAACTTTTGGTATCAATAACTTGCCTTTTATCAAATACTACGTGCCACAAACAGTTCAACTTTTCATACAGTTAAACTGTAACTCCTCCCATGCTTCTTGCAGAATAAAAGAGCCTAGGGAAGGGAATTTCCAATATGCAGTGGGCTGACCCTCTAAAGGCAGCACAATTAATTGAACACTGCAGTCAAAGAAATAAATAATAAATCTTGCAGTTTTCAGGAAAAAAATTGGAAACAATTCCTTCTGATGGATTTATAGAACCCAGCACAACAGATTCTTTGAATGATCAGCACAAAGTGTTTCATATGGCCAAAACATAAGCCAGTTTTTCAAATACTTGTTTCAAAACTACAACCCAACAGTAAAATAACTACTGCTAAAAGTAATTTGTCAGTTCTAGACGAGATGGAGGTCATGTAGGAGAAAAGAATGCAATACAGAAACATGCAGAGCTGATTTTTTCCTGTGGTTTTAAAACAAATTAGCTGTCAAAGATATGCAGAATAACAAGAAATACTGGCTAATTAAAAATATTCAAGAATGTGAACATGATTGCTGGGAAAATAATGCCAATAATTTACTGGCTAGTTAGCCCCTTAGAACTCATAGCTTTGGACAGTTCTTGAAGTTGGAAATAAACGTTGTAGGTCTTGTATTAATTCATCATTCTATTCACTGCAAGTCAGTGACTGATGACGGTGCCAATGTTAAGGAATAACATTCATTAATAATCAGCACTTTCAGATGAGAAACCCAAGTTCAACCTTTCTGAGCCTTTGGGTGCATTTTGCATATGTTAAAACACAGCAAATCAAACATGCCCTACAGATACAGGCTGTGATTAATTTCTTTATTTTAAAACCAAGACAGGAAATCTGCACTCTCATGGTATCTGAGGTACCACTGAGTTTACACAAAGACTGGAGAAACAATTCCTCACAACAGGACTTCCAAGACCTGCTGCTACACTGTTTATAACCAAAACTCCAAAGCCACAACTAGAACATCTTGAAGAACGTACTGAGGCACCGTCTTTCATGTGAAGAGAGGGAGTTTAGGATTTCCTGCAAAGACTTAATCCTTAGGTCCTTAAACGAAAAGTGAGGAAGAAAAATTCCTACAAGTTCTGCCTGGGTAGCAATGCTGACTGTTCAGATATAATATCCAAACATCAATTTATTTTTACTTGCAAGCCTTTGATCACAGTTTGAAAGTTCAGGGTTGTTTTTTTTGGGGTGGCTTTTTGTTTGGTTTGTTTTTTTTCTTTTAAGGAACAATAAAAATGGTAAATGTCTACTTTCTGTTTGTCACACTCAAACAAGGTGAAAAAGTTCTCAATCCAATGTCCCTTGGGACATTCAACCTAAGCCCCTGGGGCTGTATCAAGAGCAGCATAGCCAAGGGAAGGGATCACTCCCTTTCTTCAGCCATCATTAAACCACATGCAATTTTGGCCCCTCTCAGGACAAGAAATACATTGATAAACTTCAAAAATTCCAGGGGAGAGTCCCAAAAACAGTGGAGGCTGAGGGACCAGGCCTCATTCATCTCCAAGACAAGGCAGCTTTGGGGTCACTTCACAGCAGCCCCCTGACCTAAGGGGAGGTTATAGAAAAGACAGTGCCAGGCTCTTTACAAAAGTGCCTACTGAGATACAAAGGCTACAAACTGAAGTTGGGGGATATAGGAGAGGAAGGGAAATAAATGAAATCCCAATGATTGCAAGATTAACTAAGCACTGGAAGAGGCCATTGACCTCCATTCTCAGAGATTTTCAAGACCCAATAGGAAAAAGCCCTGAGCAATCACAGTTAAATTCAGTGTTGCCTTGAGCAGGAGATTGGAGAAGTGATCTCCTGAGGTGCCTCCCAGCCTGGGATGTTGTGAGGAGGGAAACAGAAAGACTGATCAATGCCCCTCCTGTAATCACCCCAGAAACCTTGCAGGCGTGTGGCCAATCTCAACTGCTTCAAAAGAATGCATGAGAAACCCAAACTGAATAAGCGTGGAATTACTTGCCCCACAGGAGAATATTATTCTTCCTCCTCAAAACAGAGGCTCACTCCAGTGACTTGGCTATGTCATTCTTTTTGTTGATATTTTTTTTAAACAACTGCTATATTCTCATTTCTGTGTATTTCAACGATGACTAGTGTGCATTAATTATGCAGGCAGGATACCCTGGTAAAGAGACCTTCTCATTCCTTCCAGTTTGCCATATTGTGTAGCATTGGAACAATCTTACTGCTATTCCATTCCAAGAGCAACAGGAAACAGCAAACTCCACCGGGGGAAGAAACAAACGGAATTCCCCCAAATACAGTAACAGTAAATACAGGCAGGAAATAACCTGATATCCTTCTGCTGCAATTCTAGCAACTCCAACTGCTTCATCCTCTGGGGCACACTAACGAGCACTTGGGACCTTCTGCCATTTCCTTCCTACTGCCAAGCAATAGCAAGCAGCCAAGTTGTAGGAAACCAGATTTGTGTATTGCCTGTTTTCTCTGTTTTAACATGGACTTCTCTAAAGGGAGGGGTGAACTTAAATTATTAGGTCAACCCTGATTTCTACCCTCCAAACACCACAGTGGGATTGTCTTGTACCCCTCAGTCTGTCTACACGCTGTGATAAAAACATAGGCATCAGGAGAGGCTTATTGAGGCTGCCAAATTTGACAGTGGCTTATTTCACATAAAATTATTGTATCTCTAAGCAATTTATGCCTAAAATCACTATGCTGCAATAAACTCCAAGGATCTTTTTTAAAACATGCATAAAATGAGTATGTTTACTTATGCTTTCCGCAAATTAACAAGAAAAATATTTGTCGAGATCTTCAAGCAACTGTGATGCTTTACATGCACATGGCAATGAAAAGCTTCAAGAACCCAGCCATGTTTATGGACACCAAGAGCATCATTATGGAGCTCATTCACTCACTTCAAGAAAAACAAATGGTTAACGAACTAAACGCTACAAGGTTAGAGAAAATGTGACAACAAAATCTATATACAGGTTTATAAGAAGAAGCATAGTGAAAATCATGAACTACAGAGATTCCAGATGAAACATATTTTCACAAATAGACACAGTACCATACTGGGTTGTTGGGGGAGTGTTGCCCAATTAGACTCTGAAATGATGGAAGAAAGTCCTAAATTAGATTATCTTTACCAGAAGCTTTGTTTTTAAGAACATAGAAAAGGCACTTTATCTAAAGCAATTTTTTTTTAAAAAATGGTTATTGATTTCCTTTCAATTTTAAGAAAATAAGCTATGCAAGTGGTGTTTTTTATTTATATAGCACTATACTGCAAATACACATGCCCCACATTTAGCTAACAAACAAGAGATTCGGGTCATACCTCACAGATCTTTGTTCTCCAAATTACACAGTTATTTGACGTGTTAAATGTCTGGAGAACAAAGAAGGAGGAGGAGGAAGGAGAATAATCAAAACGACTATGCAGCTTTTCTAGCTGATAGTACACTTATCACAACAGAATTTCTTTGACCGACAGCGTTACAACCTAAACAATCTTATTACTTAGCATTTAGAAAAGGCAAAAATACATCTCTACAACTTTCTATGCAGAAATATACAGTTATTGCCATCAAAGAAAATGTTGATGGTGTCAATGACTCGTGCAAAACTGAAGAAAATAATTATAATTTTATGCTTTCAGCTGAAAGTGCCATGCAAAATGCATGTACCAGGAAGTCTCGTCTCTGACAAAGTTTTAAAGGGTAAAAACACGTAGTTTCTTCTAACTTGTTGTTTTGCAGAAGTGAATTTAAGTATGTAACTGTGTCAAAAAACCGCAACATTATTAAGGAATGTAATAGGGCAGGTCTTTAAAATTCTAAGCACAGAGCGAAGGAGCAATGGATTGAAATACGTTTTCGAACACTGCTTTAAACAATATTGTCAGAGATGACAACATCATCTAATATTTATTTATGGTCGTAAAGGTTTTCTACATACATCAGGATCCGTGGAGACAAATTTCCTTCTCTTTCCTTTGGCTTATGAATTAATCTATTCTCAGTGACCAGGAAACTGCGATTCTGAAAGATGTTGTAAAAAGCTGCAAATACAACCAGGAAAGAAAAGCACAACACGAACAGATGTAGCCACTATGCAAACATTTGGCATGTTCCAGACATTTCCCAATATATGAGCATGCAATAAAATGAAATTCAGAGTAACTGTCACTGTATTTGTTTGCTAGATTTCCTGGACAAGCAAATCAATATTATCAGAGATATGTAATGCTGTAATCAGCATTACCTTTTACAGCTGGAGATTTATCAATTTGGAGAAAGGCCTACTAACAAACTACAAAAGCAGGGGGGTTATGTTTCACTGATCATTCCTTTTTGACCCTTTCCAACCCTAGTCTGCATTTAAAAAAAGGTAAACTACAGTTAAAGGCTGAACATATACTTGCAACCTGGAATACATGATTGCTAGCAAAAGGAGTTCAATGTTCCTCAAATTACCTAGGAGCTAATTTCCCTAATAGCACATCTTTTAACAACAACAACAAAAAAATAAAATAAAAAAAAATCAACATAACAGTTATATTGAGTGGCATTAGCACAACTACAAAAAAGACAGCACTTGTTTAGCATCTCTTTAACCACATGGAGTTTGGCATGCTTCAACACAACAGGAGTCCAGAACACACCCCCTTAACTGTTCAGGAAATAATTTCCAGTCTCCTATGCAACTTCTGATCAAGGGACAGAACTGATCCCCACTTGAATACCACGTGGTACTCCAGTTTTAACTTACGGTTCTGTCAAGCTAGATTAACTGATTAGTGGCTTGGAAACAGTAGACAGAGTATGTAATGTCTGGAGCCCCGGGCTTTATAACATTTTGCCCAAAAGGGAGTGATTAGTGTATCACTCACAAAAACACAGAGTCACTTTTAAGTTTCATTTCCTTTATAAAACACCTTCCAAACTAAAGACTACCTGAATGAGTTTAGAGAAGAGCTACACTGCGCTGTCTATCCAAATTGTAAAAGTACCATGTCCTAAAACTCTTTATTTATGGAAAGGCAGATTTACATAATCCTCACCCCTTTCTCTTCAGAACTGGACAATTGATAGGAAACTCAGAGCTGTTAATTTCTACAGTTAATCTTAATGGTTGATTTTATGCTTGCAAATGTTATTCTAAAGTGTTAGAGTAAATAGAACACTACACTGTTGTTGATTTAAGTGATTATACATACTTTTTCCCATCCAAAGGATTATTTACTAAGGCAACAAACTCAAAATGAATTAAAAAGTGCTCCTTTTTATTCATGGTAGAGTTCACCCACGGAATCCATTGCCACAGGATATTATCAAAGCTAACACTGCAGCTTTGAATTAATGACATAAAATAAATTAAAATATAGAATAGCAACCTTAATGTGACATTTACGTTTTACAACTGCCTACTTAAGATAGGAAATGGACAGGTAAGACCCTCAGGAAAAGAGAAGTGCATTAATACAACCACATCCTGAACACAATACATCAAAGGATATACTTCTAACAAAGACATGAAAACAGCTGATTTATCTGACAAAATAACTCCCAGTATACCAGTTTCTCTCAGTAAAAGAATGAGAAGGCTCCCTCACTCATATTCCTGGCAGTGAAAACTGCACTTTCTCTAAAAACTTCTTATCTACACACTACCAGCTTCTGACCTGCTTAGTTTCAGACCTGTCAAGATGACAGAATGAAGATCTGTGATCACTACAAAAGTAATGCTGCAGAAAACCTTTACCCTAGAAAACAAAACTGGATTGATTTCGTTACAAATATTGATCAATCTGCTGCAGCATAGGAAAAAAATAATTATGCAGCCTCTTACTAGCAAATTATGCTTACAGTATCTTTAGAACTGCCTAAAGATATTAGAAAGGCTAGTACAATCTACTGACTACAGAGACTTTTTCACTAATTAGAATTTGCTAGCTTCATTCTTCACAAAGGCAAGCAAATAGTCTGTTTCTCAGAGTGCTGCAGTCTAACACGTGAAAGTAGTTACTGATGTTCTTCAAGCGAAACATTATCCTTTAAAAAAAGACACTACAGCTTCACAGTGGCTATAATTTCAAAGTGAAAAGAAATGTAGAGAAGAAAATGTGGAGTGTGAACGCTCAGCAGCTTTACACACTTGTAGAAAAGATTTTACTGTTCTGAGGGAGCACGTAATTTGGTGTCCCTTTCAGATACAATCCTTTGGATGATGCTTCCTTCCAAGAGTCCTTTTAGCAGGAGCAGCCGCTTTGAAGTGGTTCAGCTTTTGCCAGCATTTGCAATTCTGCTACTCCAACAAACATGTTGGTAAAGATGTAACACAACATTATTTTAGTGCTTAAGTGGTTAAAACTGTTGAACTCTGTCCCCTAGCCTATGGTGTATCAGTTGTTGTTTCCTGCATTTTTTGACTTTTAGCAAATACCTGAAATGAAAGAGCACCGTGGCTACACACGTACAGGTGCAGTACCATTCTCTTCCCTGATCTCCATCAGAAACATCCACCAAAAAATGAGTGATCACCAAATACATACAGGTCTGTCATTTCATGTTTGGATCTGATTGCTCTGATTAAAGAAAAAAAAAAAAAAGAAAAACAACTCAAAGCCAAAATATGGCTCGGTGTTGTACCTGCAATTTAGAAGACAGGGAAGTTCATGCATGACATGAATTAGATGAGGTCCAGCACAACAAATAAAGGATTCAAACACTTTCCAGTTCTGACAGTCAGCAGGCAAACCGTCCACTTTCCTCAGTTCTCTCCAGTCAGCTGTCTCCCACTGATTTCCATTCCCACGTTGAACACTATCTGTGGAACAAGTTACCCACCAGGCAAGTCCTAACCCTTGCAAACTTAGAGGTTCTGGTTTTAGCTCATCCTAAAAATTAAGTGGAGTGAAACCACTTAACGGAATGGTTAGGATAAATAAGTAGAGAATGTAAGAACTTCTGAAGTTTTATTCCCATTTTTTGGTGGGATTCCTCTTTAAATGGTTTTCCAGCCTGAGTGCTAGGGAAGAAGAAGAGGCAGTCAACCCGAGATGGCTGTTACACAAGAGAGAGGGAGCACTGTCCTTGCAGGAGACTGCGGCCTCCCCAGTCTCCTAAAAACTCTCTCCTCTGGGTCTTAATAGACCCTAGGTGGAAGCCACAGAGATTGCAATGACATTTGCTTTTTGTGCACAAGAACATCTAACCCTGTGCCTAGAAGCCTGGAAAATGTCGCTCCTGCAAAGCTGTATATATCACTCCCCCTCGACACCTTTCACCTGCTCCCAGTGAACAAGGCAAAACTTCCTGTAGTCAAAGCAGCCAGATAAATTAGTTTAAATCATTTGAAGAGGGGAAGCAAAGCTTCCATTTTAGCTGGTTTAGGATCTCTTGTGCAAACTGACATCTAAGTTAACTGCTTTTTCAGCATGCTACCCACTAAGGGTTCCTGGACTTTTTGTTGCTGTGACTAATACTTTTATGACTGTTCTGGGACAACACCAGAGATTTAAAATGTAATGGGAAGTCTATGTGAATCTTTATCATGCTGTTCCCTATCATTCTCTTGGTACATCATAATAAATATTCCCCAATGTCACCATAATGACAAAAAAATCCCACCAGTCTGATCTTCGCCCTCTTTTCAGTAACTGACCAGTTTTAGAGCATAGTAAGCATGACTCTCCCCAGATACAGGAAGTTTATTTCAACTTTAAAAATATATCAAAGATTTTTTATATGTATGTATACATTGTCACATGCAATGCCACTGCACAAATGGCCCTCTACTCTGAACAGTCCTGCATCACAACTTGCTGTGACATCACCTGCAGAGACTGTCATATAAAAATCATTCAGTCACCTGAAAACTGCAACAAAATGTTGTATTCCACGATCATTCCTTGAACAGCCACCTCCAGTGAAATTAATGAAAAGCACAAAATAAATAATAATCCAAGCCCAGCATGGTTCGCTGCCTCCACAGGCTTGCCTTAACAGTACAGTGGTCCAATTTATTCTCTCTATAGGAAACGCGAATAGCAATAATTCAAAGCAGCAAAACACGTAGGGAGGTATCAGATTCTGAAACACACTTCAAACATGTAATTTAATAATCATTTTAGTACCTGGTAATGTAGTAATTCAGGTATTTCCCCTTCAAAAATTTCATCAATATTTCTTAATTTGGGGACAAAGGTCACCCAAGCATCCTGGAATCTACCTTTTCCTTCCAGGGCAGAACACAGACCTCACTCCCACCGAGGGACTTCCAGCAGGTCAATATATGTATTTTTGAAAATACTGTAATGATTTAAGAAATATTCTCTGTAACATATTGTTTATATCCTGAAGAGATGCTAATTCTGATTCATTCAATATCATTCTCATGAGTAATGGTTGCTGAAAGGAGAAATAAAAGAAAGAAAAGGAATTCCTGCTATTTACCAGGAGTTTAAGTATTTGGCTCAAAGAAACTAGTGAAAATTTCCAAATAATAGCTGAACTCTGTCCCAAAAAAATTCTAAAGTATTTTCTTTTTACCTGCCATTGCTTACAAAACACTGACACCTGCACTCAACCCCTCACAAAACCCCAAACTTTCTAGAAGCTTCTACAACTCTTAGTTCATCTGGGTCAAAATTCAAGAGTTCAGAAAGCAAATGTAACTTCTAGGAAGCACTTGGGCCAGGCAACTACCTCACTGAAGCCCATTTGCTGATAACACACAATCCAACAGCATCAGTCAAAATCCAGAGAAAGCCAAGCTCGGAAAAAACATCCTAAGCATTTTTTCCACAGCACCCCATTTGAAAATAACCATATTTTGCTTAAGAGAAAACTAATGAATTGTGTGTGAAGTAAAACAATTGGAAGCAGTATAATTAAAAACTGTTATCAAGTAAGCCAACTTTGTGGTTCAAGTCTCTAGAAACCAAGGAAAGCAATTACCAAAAGATTGCTCTGATGCCTTACTTCAACAAAACAAATCACTTCTTGCATGTTTCAAGTACATATGAGTAACAAAAAAAGACAGGTTCACACCAAGTCTCAAGCTTTAAAAGACAAAACACAAAAAGCCCACTTTCCACCACCAATGCCAAAAGCTCCCTCTCCTCTATTTTGTTGTTTGTTTTTTCAGCATTGTACTACTACAGTACAGAAAAATATCACATTACAGTAATTGCCCTTAAAAAAAAATCCAATAAAGTATCTAACTCTGTCAGTTTTATTACAGGACACAGTACATTATTTACAATAACTTTCACATTACTGTAAGTTACTATTTAAACTCTAGGATCACACTGGACTGAACATAAGATTTTTATCATGAAAATAACATGACAGGATCAACCTTGAAGTCATAAGCCTGCAATCAGCTTTTCAATCTCCAAAGCCTTTCATTTTGTGCATGTTAAATTTCCTGTCTTCATCAGATGCTCAAGACACATCATTGAGCTTTAAATGGATACACCTAGGCTTACCTGCACAAGACCAGACTCTTCAGTGCTACAGATCCAATCCTAAAAATTCTTACAAGGAATTGTGTTTTCTCAGTGACATGGTACTGATCGGTGTTTGGAAAGTATTTCATCCCAGCAACCTGACATTTTTTCATAAATGCAAACTAGCATTAGTATTTATTTTAAAAGTATGTAAACTTAAGGTATTTAAGGTATTGAGAACTAAAAGCATTAACCATTTTAACAGTATTTAAAGAATCAGTTTTCAGCTTAGCAGATGCATTATTTTTAATGAGTTTGCCACAGCTGCCATTGCCCTCCACACACCTGGTCGGGGCTCTCCAACCTTGTTACTTTCTAGTCTTAGAAACAGGAAAGCAAATTATACCATAAGAAACTGTACTAATTGAGCATTTTAAAATCACACATGATGGATTCTGAAGCAAAAGAAACACTCTGTATTTCCACCCTTTTGGCAGTGCCAGACACATTCACTGCCCAGACAGGGGCAGGAGACACAAAAGCATCAGTCTTGCAGTGAGTCCTTGTGGCAGCTTTTCAGCTGCGGATGTAACCTCACTGTAAGCCATACAAAAAACCATCACTCTAAAAAGCCTTTTCCAGAAGCCCATGGAGCACTTCCTTGATGCTTTGGAAAGGAAGAGAGCACTGGCTCAGGGATGGCTCAGGGATAACTCAGGTGCAGATGTAAGGTAAGTGCAAGACTGAAGCAGGCTGAACTATGTTTCACTCTGGTGAGGGCTCTGCTAAGAGCTTGTAAAGGGGAAAAACTAACACCTACAGACACAGTAAACTAAGGTAAGAGGAAAGCTGTTTGTCCATTTACCAATTCCTCTCTCAAATCCAACTGAACAAGATCGCGAGGTCCAAACCCAGAAGTTCCGCAGCGGAATTTCTTTTTCATACTCAAGACGGGAAGTGCCTCTTTCAGGTTTTATATTTCGATTAATCCTCAGATGAGTAAGATTTATGAGCATAAGCAATTCATGACAACATCAGTTCTCATCTGTGGAGGTATTACTGCAATGCGAAAGTACTTCTGCATTACTAAATATCGGGAATAGGGACAGCAAAACCATTTTATCTGAACTTGTTTTGATACAGAAAGAGTCTGGCAAGAGCCAGGTTGAGCACCTGATAGAACAGTGCCCCTCCTATTTTAATACCATAGCAAGATATTATATTAATAGAGTAATACTAAAAAATTTCACCTAAACACCACTTTTTTTCTAGAATCTTTTCTTCTCCCCACGTGTCTTTCCAGCAAGTTCATCCTCATCCATACTTCAATGATGTTTCATAAATTTAAAGAAAATAGGGGGCCCAACTGATTCCAAACAGGGGGTTATCCCTATGCCTAACTCTGGCACTGAAAGACCTGCCTGACACCCCCACCCCTTGGCTCTGAGAGCATCCCACCACCTGCCCCATGCATTACCACCCAGCTCCTCCACACACAGCGTTCCTGCACACTGGCCACCAAGGCACGGACAACTGGTTGCACAGCGACAACCTTAAAGCCCCTCATCTGCTGCCATGGATCTGTGGAACTGTGGCCTTCCCAACGCCAGTGGTGGCCACCCAAGTGCAGGGCTGGGCACCTGCGGGGAGGCCGCGGGCTCTGGAAGGAGCAGAAAGAGGGTGCAGATGCTGGTGATGGTCTGAAAGGCTGCCTCCATCTCACCCCTCATACAACCGTGCTAAGAGCACCCACCACACGGCCTCAGGCAAAGCGACGAGGGAAAAGTGCATTTTCACTCCCAGGCCGCGAAAGGAGGGCTGCACACCGCGAGGCACCAGGGAGCGCCCTGGGTCCCGCATTCCTCCGGCGGGGCTGAGGATGGGATCCGCGTCCTCCTTCCCGGAGGAGAAGTCGGAAGCAGTGGAGGGCACCTGGAACCGGAGTGTGGGGCAGCTCCCGGGCAGGGTGGAGGGACTGATGCTGAAAGAGAGGCGCTGGCCGGCCCACCTCGAGGTTAGCCAAGGGCAAAACCCCGGGAAGGATGCGTGTTTCGAGGGCCGCTGGGCAGCCCGGTCCTGGAAGAACGGCGAGGCCGCATGGAGAGTGGGAGCCGGCCCCGGCA
>VWZT01004606.1:1595975-1634493 GCA_013397055.1 Pachycephala philippinensis | reverse complement strand
GGGGGGTGGTTAACCAATTTTTTTAAACTTTTTTTTTTCGTTTAAATTTTTGTTGTTTACGTGTTTTTTTCTTGATTGGGGAGCGGTTTTCTCTAATCTGTTCACTTTCCGCACCCCCCTTCCAGCAGCACATTTAGGTCTACATGAAAATTGTCGCCTGGAAAAAAAATAGATCTCCGGTGGCTGGAATGTATTTGACTTTTCTGGAAAGCTTTTTACCCTTTAAAATACCGTGCTGGTTACAAACTGCTGTGGGTTTAAAGGGACCGCTTCAGGGCCCAGCTGGTGTGTCCCTGTATGTGTACTGAATGAACCTCACAGGCCGGGTTGAAATAGTGATGCTGTAAAATAGAAAGTTATTAATGTTGTTATCAATACAAATAAAAATGTGTTTCATTTTTGGCAATGTATTGCAATCCCGCCTACTTAAATGAGGGAAGTTTAAACTGAACATCCTCTTCCTGAGGGCAGTGCTTTAGGTAACTTCACTCCCATGCAAGATCTGGGGTAAGAGAAAGCAGGAGCAGTGACCCTGTGGTCCTTGACATAATTTCTCAGCCCTTCTTCCTGGTGAAGGACCTCGTCCAGTCTTACTTCAAATGTAAAGAGTCCTAGACTTTGCTCTTTTAAGTCTTGTTTGAATGTTTGTCTTGGGGTTTTTTTACTCTTATAATTACTTAAGCATATTTTGCTTTCCTGTGCTTTCTAAAATTATTTTCGTATCCTTGTTGCAGAGAAAAATGTTTGCAAACATGAACGTGACTCACAGGAAAATACAAAGGGTCTTTTAAAGAAAAAAATAAAACTATGCATTTGGGGAGTTCAAATGACAAGTGTTGAGCCATGCAGACATCTGATTTTTGTTTTATGAAAAATGGCGATTATTCAGATATTCAAATATTATGTAACACGCTAACAGAATCTGATAGAAGTATATTTGGGAAGTAAAGAACTCTAGACTTACATATATGAAAATGCTCAGGAAAGCTACGAAAAATCAGCTACAGACAGTAACTCCATGTGCGCTATGGGTCTGTTAAAAGGAACCCCATCACCAGAGCCTGAGCCTCCTCGGAGCAGGTACAGTGAGTTCACAGGCAGCGTGTGGAGTTAAATGTACCCTCTGCCTGTCCTAACAGAGATTGTAACGAAGCCCGGTCCCAGCAGGATGAATGCGATGCCGCAACTCGGTGTCAGGGCACAGCCTGTGGAGGTTTCTCCCTCCCTTCCCACGTTCGGGCCCAGCGTGGCTCACCCACACATCCCGACCATGAACCGAGCCTGGGGATGTGATTCTCAGTCTTCTGGCACAGGTTTCTGTGCACATTGATCATTGTGAATACACCTAGTGATGGAGTCTGTAGGTGGCAGAACACTAGGACCAGCGAGTACTTAATCTGCTAAAGTATCTGATCAGCCTGTGGTAAAGTCAATCCCAGCATTGTTTAAAGACCACAGGATCTGTCTTGAAAATTTAAAGTTTCTAAGGAAGCTCTCCTTGCCTTGGAGGTTCCAAAGCAACAGTTGATAGTAGTCTCTGTGTGTAGGATACACGCATAGCTGAAACATTCTGTGCACTTTGGCAGCACATCTTCAGATATTGATCGGGTTTGGGGTTTTTTTGTTTTGTTGTTGTTTTTATTTTGGTTTTGAGTTTTTCAAATTCACTAAAGCAAGGGTAACATATTTATTATCTTTATAGTACAGTTACCAAATGCTTTACTTCAGGAAGCACTGATTTTATGCTAATGTTTGGGAAATAATTAGCCAGTTTTCAATAGCTACCATTCACACGGTATGAAAAGAGGAGTTTAAATACACGTATTGCGTGGCTCCTTACATTTTACCAGAGTGCTCATCTACTGCAAAATCTATGCAGCCGCAGTGCCACCTTTTGGCTAAAATGTCTTTCATGTAAGCAACATCTCTCTCCCCCAGCTGCTGGGAGTTAACTGTTTGCATACACAGAATTTTGAGAAAACAACGAAACATCCATCGTCCAACCACACACCTCTGGAGTGGTAAAAAATATAAAAAAATACATGAAGCCTTACCAAAAATCATGTATGCCTTCTGTAGTTCAGCTGTTGACAGAAACAATAAATGCATTAATTCAAAATTGGAGAAGCACGTTAGCCAGCATGGAAGAAATAAAGCACAGGACTCTGACTTAAATATAGAAAAAGAAACTTAATTATACAGATAATACAGAAAGAGAAACTGAATTAATTGGGAAAGGGTCTGTTGGATTAAGTGTACATAATAGAGAACAATGTCTAGAAGTAAGCCAGGAGCTTATTTAGCTGATGCCAGTTTTGCAGGTTACATAGAAGCAATTTGAATATAAAGCAGGAGGTTTGCTTCTTCCCTAAGGGCATACAACTTACTGAAATCATACCACGGGCCACACAGTTTTCCTCTTTCCCTCTGCAAACCACAGGAAATTGCCAGACTGTGTGAGTCCTTCAGCATCCAGTAAATGTGCTAGCAGTGGATGTAGCTATGTCACCACCTACCAGCATTTCTTTCCCGTACTTTCAGCTACCAGGATCTCAGCCCCCCAGGTGTGTCCCTCCCACCTTAGGTGAAAACATTTTAGCACTGGGGAGGTTGATGAAGCCTTAATAAAGAGTGGGAAGATCTTACTTTTATAAAATAACAAACTTCAGACATGAAAAGATTTGCTCTACCTCACCTTGTCACCTTCTCTGTAGTGATAACTTTGGGGTTATTTTGGAAAAATGTTGTTCCCACTTCATCCACTATGCAAAATCAGTGGCAGTGAATAGAGTNGGGGGGGGGGGAAGAGAAGTCCAGAATGTATTGTGTCACCAGCTCCATTAGGTAGAATATAATCATGTAGAACTGGTGGTTGAAGTTGACTGTATTGAGCTGACTGACTGTCCAAAACAGTGCTCTTCAGAAAAACAGCTTCTAATTGCCTGAGCTTTCTTGTTTGTTTGAATAATGAACTCATGGCTTTGTTCTAACATTCACAGACTCTGAATAATATAAACAAGGGCTTGTCTAAGGATACATGTATATATGTATATATTATGTGATCACACAATCCATACAGTTGGCGAGCTCCATAAATGAGTGCTAAACTAGCTGAAGAAACAAAACTCCTCTATATAAAGAGGCAGCAAGGCATTAAGTTCCACTGAGAGGCAGGAGAAGTTACTGAAGCCTTTTCAGGGCAGTCACTGCTGTACAGTGCTGGTTTGTATTTGTTATTCTTACAATATGAGAGTCCTGCTTTGGGGACCTGTGGGGAAGGAAATGGCTTTAACATTTGCAGTGATGATTAACTAGCGTGTTATGTCTCTTGATCCATGCTCCCTAAGAATACATGAAAACATCCTGCTCCTCGTACCTATTCTCCTCCTGCTCAGCCCTGTCAGCAGCTGGGGGAACAGCCTGCAGTGGCTCACCAGGAGTCAAGCAGTTCAGTTTTTAAGCTTAGCTCACATTCAGCTCTGACTGAAGCTGTTATTGTTCACTTCCAGCATGAAGTTCAGCTAAACTTCAAAATAATATTCAAGTTCAGTTCTGGTTCAAAAAAAGTTAAAAAAAAATAGTTCAGACTGATTTTTGGTTCAGAGTAAGTTTAACTCCCCAGTACCAGCAGTAGTCAATAACTATTTTACCTTCTTAAATTATGAGCTTGTCTTGCCTTACAATAAGGAAATTCATTCCACTCAAATGTATGCTGAGTAGGCATCCTTAGAAATGTTCAGCTGCCCCAGCAGAGCAGAAAAGTTTCTTAGGAGCCTCCAAATTTCCTCCATGCTTGATTTATCTTCCATTCATTAATCCACAATTTCACCACTCATTTCAGATGAATTAGAACTGGGCACAGGGTGTGCAGAAACTTTCTAAAATCAGATGCATTACCAAAGGTCTGATTTTTTTTGCCTCCTAGCCTTTGTTAGCGTTCACAATTCACATCACACAGTCTGTCTAAAACTTTCATCTTGTTCAGTAAATACCTATTTATAGAAACTCTTGTTGATTGCTGGTCTTCTTCTGATGGGTTTTATAATCTGATCAATTAGAAAGCAGCAAAATATTATTATCTTTACCTGAGAATAATGTAAAACACAACAGGAGAGACCTGTCACATACTCAAGCAGCTCTAGTTTCATCACACGTTGTAGGACATCAAACCTGGCAGAATCCAAATGGTGTTTCAAAGCATCATTGACTGTCGATGCAATTATAAAGGAAATCTGTTCTTGACTACTGAACACTTCCACATAGATCAGAAGTTAATCATTAGGAGCAACATTCATTATGACTGTTGAGGGAAATGGCATTGTGTACTGGTCAGTGCAGGGGACTACCAAACAGAGCTGCTGACTGAACTGATGGAAACACATCCCCAAGCTCCTCCAGCTTGCATTGTGTGATCAATAATACAGGAAAGCTCTTCCATAGCCATTAACAAGAGAGGTTAGACAAGGTGGAAGCAAGTGGGATCTTTGCACAGAGCTGTGATATTAGATACCTGTGATTTTACTCATTTTAGGAGTAAATTTTAAAAATTATACATTAATTGTGTTTGCTACTTTCAAATCAAGTAAGCTTCAGCAGGTGAGCCACTGTTTTGTTTGCTTGCAAGTTTCTTTTCTTGGTGGAATAAGAAATATAGGATAGCTTCAACAGTTAAGGATTATCAGTACTGTTAATATTTTTCTGATTAGATTATCAGATTTCTCTAATTGCTGAGGTAAATTATGCCAGGGAATTTTAAGCACCACACCTCAGTAGTGATCAAGAAAAAATAGGAAAAATAATTCTAATTCAACATGCGTGGTTTACCTGCCTGCATGTAATCACATTATACATTGGAGGAATTTTTGAAAAGACTGTGCAAAGTCTGAAAGGATTGTTCAATAAACAATGAACCACGAATTTTCCCCTGCGTGTTCAGAGTCCAAACATGAGCAGACTGTCAAATAACAAACAGGCATGTCACATAATTAAAACTGTCTAGTAAAAGAACCAAGCTTGTCAAGAGCATTTTTCAGTCTGAAAAAAACACAAGTAATAAATTTCCTACTCGTCACTGAAAAAGAATTAACCATTTAGGGTATTTGTTTAATACATTTACATTTCAAGCATATTTTAAAGAAAATTTTAAAACAAGCTGGAACAATGCCATGAAATACAATTATTCTTGGTTATGACCTGTGATCAAGATCACTGGTTTGACTACGGATAATTACAACATGATCATAAAGTGCGTGATGAAATTAAGTGGTTCCAAGACAGTCCTGCACAGATTGTTGTAAACACAGAGCTGTGCAACAGATCTGAGCTAGCTGGAATTAAGCATGAAACATTCATCTGGACTCCTTTGGAAATGGCTGTCAGCGATGCTCTGCAGTGGTGAGGATATGATTAGTAGCTGGCGGGGAGCTGGGCCTTTGCATCACAGAAGCACCGTCGCAATTTACACTTCTGCTGGCGGCATCAGCGCAGAGCAAAGAGAAATGAGGCTGAGCAGATCCCAAAGCAGGCTGGACCAAAACCAGAATTCTCTGTGGAGCAGTATAACAGTAAAATAATAGATTTATTACCCAAGTGAAAGAGCAGACATCACTTCACACACCTGTGCTGCAGCCAGAACTCCTTCCTCCAGCTGAGCCTATGAAATCAAGGAAACCACTAACTCCTGCAGGTCCTTAGCTCAGATCCAGTTTAGGCTGACTGTGACTGAACTGCGTTATTCCTGAAGGCTGGGCAGTGGGCAGACATGCCCTAAAAACACTCTTCTTCACTCACGTGGGATCCGTGGCAGGGAGCACTCCCTTCTAGTGAAACAATGAAATGCCTTCAGCCTGATGTCTCTTTTCAGTTTCCCCACGACTTCCACCTCATGCCTCCTTGCCTTTCTGCAGAGCCTACTGTTGCAACACCCACTCTCTGAAAGGGCTGGAGAAGCACAACCTGTCCTTTTTCTTCCCTTTAAATGGTCATTGAAAAATTCCTTAAAATCTGTGTACATTGTTACCACACCTTAGGCAGCCTCAGGCAGATCTGCAATGTCAGGAAGCAGATGGGAGTTTCAGGTTGGAAAGGGAAGTGGCTCCAGCAGGGCTCTGCTAGGAAAGCTGCTGGCATGTCTCATCTCAGTCACCTGATGGGTGAGCAGACATTTAGTCCGTCACCTCTCCCCTTCTCTCATTTTTTTCTGTCCCTGCAGGATAAACTCCTTGAGAGAAGCCCTTAGCAACTAAAGGATAAACTTGGCTGGGAGGAGGTGGACTAAATGAGGAAGAGAAGGGAAGGAAATGGTTTATGTTCGCACACACATGTGTTTCATCCCTGTCTTGGGTAGGAAAGAGGGAGTCAAGAAGTAGGAGAGGAAGTCAGCTGATGAATGGCTTCAGGCAAAAGAGAGATTTACCTGGCAGGGTTGCTCCATACAGCAGTATACGTTTAAAAATAATTTTTAAAACTGGCTGGTTTGGATAGAGGTATCTGTCCCCAGAGCAACCAACAATGGAAAACCAAGCAACAATAATTTTCCATTCCAATGACCAGTACTATAATTAGATAATAATGCTAGAAATTTAGTCCACTTTGAGGTGAAGCAGGAAAGTCATGCATGCTGCCTGACAGCTAAAGAAAAAAAAAATCCCTGTTAATTCATTTACAGGGACTATTTCTGCGGTCAGACAGACATTTCTTTAGTAGTGAAAATTCACCAGCTCCAAATTATTACTGCTGAACTAAGGAGAGAGCTTCAAGCTGAGCTCTCAAACATCATGTGACACCAAGGACTGGACACCCTGCACACATCATTGATGACCTGGACAACAGGCATGGACTCTCCTCTAAGCCAAGGAGTCAAAACTGGCAAAGGACAAGCACATTTACCAGTGCGAGAAAACCTGGAATACCACTGCTTGTAACACATTTGTTTCATGGCACAAGAGGACAAGTTTGTCTTAAAAAAACACTGCCTTCATTCCTAAGAGGAAGAACACCACTGGAAAAAGCATACAAAACTTACAAAGCACATGACTGGAGTCACAGGATGGAATCCTAATTAATTTTTTTTTCAAAACAAGCTCAATTTTAAGTCTTCATTCAGATACCAGTTTGATTCAGCATTGCATTGTAGACTAAAAAATGCTAATTAAAAACCCTCCAAATAATCTAAATATCATTTTCTCTCTAAAATGAGAGGGAACCACTTCGAGTTATGCCAGGGGAGGTTTGGATTGCATATTAGGACAAATTTCTTCACTGAAAGTGTTGTCAAGCACTGGAACAGGCTGCCCGGGGAAGTGATTGAGTCACCATCCCTCGAGGTATTTCAATAATATGTAGATGTGGCACTGAAAGACGTGGCTAATGATGGACTTGGCAGTGCTGGGTTAGTCACTGGACTCAATGATTTAAAGATCTTTTCCACCCTAAATGATTCTCTGATTCTGTGATTCTGCATGTTCCTGTGGTCTGGGGTGCAAACTGAGATTTGAATGTGAAATCGATGCAGGCATGTGAACATGGAGAGTATTTTGGATTCTATGTAAGCATTCCCAAACTTGTTTCATTAAATGAGTAAAAAACCAAAACAAACAAAAACAAATTAAAAAACAAAAACAAACAAACAAACAAAAACCAAACAAACCAAAAAAACCCCAGAATTATGGATGCAGACCTGCTTTTTGGTAAATAATGAGGAGGTTCTTTTCACTGCTTCTGAGTCTTTTGGATTGTTATCTGGAGATACAAAATTTTCCATTTGCATTATAGAGAGAATATTAAAAAAAGGTTTGGAATTCATTCTGAGGATAGATCCTTTCAGCTACATATTGAGGACTTGTACCTACCCTGGTAGCTCTATTATGTTTTGCCATTAATTCTGTGTTTTCCTTTTCTAACTGTTGAATCTGCCCAGAAAAAAAAGGAAATGCATGTTTTAATATGGCAAGTGGATTCAATTTCTGAGTAGGTTTATTATTCACAACAGGGCCAAGTCAATCTCCAAAGAAGCACAAGGAGCTCCACAGTATCAGATTCAGATGCCGATGTGCAGCCCTCTGACATTGTGGGATTCATAAACCAATTTCTCCTTGTTTTTTTCTTTTTTTATTCTACAGAGATCCTACTGGGATTCAGGTAATTCGTGTGTGACAGATCCATGAAGCATCTGCAGGCAAGTGGCACTAAATGGGCAAAGCAAGCACAAGTTGTTGCATCTGTCCTACTCCTACAAGGCTTGAGTAGGTGGCTCCCAGCCCTAAAACACACACACATAGTACCAGTAGCAAGGTCAAATGATCTGCACCACTACGCTTTCTCAAGTGATTCTGCTGCTACACAAACCTCTGCTCTCATGGTCACTTGTTTGATAGCTGAAGTGGGCACATGTAAACATTAGGTCTGCGATATGTTTTACATACATGGATATTTTTAGCACTCAACTTGAGAGCCCAGTCTTCCAAAAAAGTTAAGAGAGAGCTACAGGCACCTCCAGAGGGCAATCCAGAGCTCCTGTTTTGAGAGCGCTTGATTTTTCTCTGAAGGTATTCATCTCTCTCTCCATTAACTCCTTAGCAAGACTGGGGGGTTGGTAGTGAGTCCATTCCTGGTTTACCTGCCCATTACAAGCCCTTATGGGCAGTAGGGACAGAAGGGCAGCAGGGTGCCAGGACTGCCCAGCTCCTATGCACAGTAGAATTCTTTGCCATGAGGTCATGAGTCTTTGCCACGAGCCCGAGATACCTGACATTAGGCTGAGTAAACAAGCCCTTGGCAACCTTACCTTTCTTTGGTCAACTCAGCTCAGCTGGAAAGAGAAATTAGCAGGGTAAGGGATTGGCTGGATGGACATAGACAGAGAGTTGTGGTCAATGGCTCTATGTCCAGGTGGAGGCAGGTAATGAGTGGTGTCCATCAGGGCTCTGTCCTGGGACAGGTGCTCTTCAATATCTTCATCAGTGACACAGAGAGCGGGATCAAGTGCACCCTCAATAAGTTTGCAGCTGGCACCAAGCACAGCGGCGCAGTTGGCACAACAGAAGGACAGAATGATATCCAGGAGGACCAAGCTTGAGAAGTGGGCCCACGAGAATCTCATGAAGTTGAACAAGTCCAAGTGCAACGTCCTGCATCTGGGTTGGGGCAATCCCAGACATGAGCACAGACTGAGAGAGACACTCATTGACATTGAGAAGGACTTGGGGATTCTTGTAGATGGAAAGCTGGACATGACCCAGTGATCTCACAGCCCACAGTGCACTCCTAGGCTGCTTCAAAAGCAGCATGGGCAGAGGGTTGAGGGAGATGATTCTGCCCTGTACTCCCCTCTGGGGAGACCCCACCTGGACTGCTGTGTCCAGCTCTGAGGTACCCAGCACATGAAAGACATGGATTTGTTAGAGTGGGTCCAGGGGAGGGACATGAAGAGGATCAGAGGGATGGAGCACCTCTCCTATGCAGACAGGCTGGAAGAGCTGGGGTTGTTCAGCCTGGAGAAGAGAAGGCTCTGGGAAGACCACATTGTGACCTTCCAGTACCTTAGGGGGGCTTATCAAAAAGGAGAGAGAGGGACTTTTTATATAGGCGAATACTGACAGGACAAGGGACAATGGTTTTAAACTAAAGGAGGGCAGGTTTGGATTAGATGTTAGGAATAAATTCGTTACTCAGAGAGTGATAGGCAGTGAACAGGTTGCCCAGAGAAGTTGTAGATGTCTTATCCCTGGAAGTGTTCAAGGCCAGGTTGGGTAGAGCCTGATCGAGTGAAACCTGATCAAGTGAGTGGTATCCCTGCCAATGGTAGTGGGGTTAGAACTAGACCATCTTTAAGGTCCCTTCCAATCCAGGCCATTCCATGATTCTATGATAAAAATGCAACAGTAGAGGACAACGGGTTTTGATCAGCCCACAGCCACGTACACAGTTTAGTTTGGACATTAAGGGAATTCTTGAATTTTGAGCAAACTGTCTTATAATGAAAAATTAAGTGGCATAACATTATCCAAGTGTGTATTTCACCTGGGCAACCACAAAGTTGACTATATTTTTTTGCAAGATTCTGCATGGGCTTTTCGAAAATTCTGAATGGTCAACATCCCACTAATGAACCTCATCACTTAACTTGCATTCATTTCTTCTGCATGTTCAGGAAAATCCTGAACAGTTATGAAGAGCACAGTGATACTGAAATATCAGTTGCAAAATGCTGTTCTTTTTGTGCAAGTTTCCTCCAGGAGAGTGGCAAAAGTGATTTAAAAAAAAAAAAAAAAAGTTCTGTTTACTGTAAAACAAGGACTAGGAGGACTAGAAAGACAAAAGAGAAAAGTCAGGGGGAGAAAAGACATATTTTTTAATATGTCTTTAAAAAATTAAATTTTGCTACCATTATTATGTGATATATTTTCATTTTGATACAGAGGAACATAGTTGAGCATAATGCTAAACTTTTTATTTTATCCAAGGATGATAAAAACATGTTGGCTTTTGTAGTTGAGACACAAAAGAGTAATCCAGACTAACACTGTCACTGCCCCCCTTGGACATCAAACACAAGTAACCAGGTATGGTAACTATGACATACAGGCCAGATGTAGGCTTTGGCCTAGACCTGGGACTGGTGCCTCTAGAACTACAGTGAAATACCTGGTTCAAACACTGAGCACAGACTGAGAACGAGGTGCTTCAAATATCATGGGCATTGGAGGCAGAGCTGAGCTTTATCATTCTAGGGACAAGACAGGGGAGATCTCCTTCTTGCCCTTCCCATGATTCCTCCCGTCCCTTGTGTTTACAAGTATACCTGCAAAGGGAAAAATCTTTCCCCTTCTTCCATGTCTTCTATCTGTTTGTAAAATACCCACAAATAACTCTGAAGTGGTTGTCTTCCAGGCTGTTCTCTCACTATTTTCCAAACCCATATTAAAGTAACTTCTGCTTATTTGTGAACAGAGCACAGAATTAAAAACAATGGAGGAGGATAAAAACTCTTTGGCTGGGATCAAATATTTTATTAAACATATGATGCACGTCTCTTTGCAGATGAAAACAGACTAGATAAGAGGAATGACCTTCAGTTTCTCTGTAGAGAAATGTTTTCCCTTATTCTCTCGTGTCTTTGCTTTGTTTTGAAGCTTCCTCCTTGCAAGAAAAGCTTTTGCAAAGACAGTAATCAAATGGTTTGTACAGTTATTAAACCACTATTGTGGGGAAAGCGACAGTTCTCTTACTTAAAAATGTACATGTAAAGTAGTCTAAAAATAAGAAGTGAAGCCCCCACGAACCATGATTTTTTTGTGCTTTCACTGCATACAGGCTGGAGTACTTAATAAAACACAAGTTTCTAAAATAATGCAGAGCTTTTAGGTGCCAGCGTTGACTGTTACCTAAGCATAAGAAAGGCACAAGCAGCGTCCTTAAGGTTCAGGATCAGTTTTTAGAAGCAAATTGCTGTCTAATGAACAAAGAGGGACAGAAATAATTACAGTCCTTTTGAGTGTCTGTGTGAAATATGTATCAGCTTGGAGGAGTCCCATCCTAGGAGGGATACACGCCATCCATCCCCTCTGCAGTCACACAGCCTGTTCAAAAGGAGACGACAGGGTTTACACCAGTGTGCCCTCTTCCTCCCTTCCTACTTGTCTCATGCACTATTCACACATCTCCAACCCAAAATGCAAGTGCCAACCATTAAGACATGGGGGTAGAATGTTTGAAGAAGTGGTGTCTTTATAACAAAGTTCAAATCCTAAGCAAACAGTTCGGTGCAGCTGTGCCTCTCCTGGATGAGCTGCTGGGATAAGACAGAAAACCTGCTAATTTGGTATGCTGGCTTTAGAGTTAATTTTCTTAATAGTAGTTGGTATGGGGCCATGTTTTGGATTTGTAAGGAAAACTGTTGGTAATTCAGGGATGTTTTTATTATTGTTGAGCAGTGCTTACACAGAGTCAAAGTCTTCACCGCGTCTCACACCACCCCACCAGTGAGAAGGCTGAGGGTGCACAAGAAGCTGGGAGAGGACACAGCTAGGACAACTGACCCCAACTGACCCAAGGGACATTCCATACTGTATGGCATCATGCTCAGTATATAGAGCTGGGGCAAGAAGAAGGAAGAGGTCTTCCCAAGTCACCATTAAGTGTGATGAAGCCCTGCTGTCCTGGAGATGGCTGAACACCTGCCTGCCCATAGGATGTGGTGAATAAATTCCCTGTTTTCCTTTGATTGTGTGCACAGCTTTTGCTTTACCTTTAAACTGTCTTTATCCCCACCCATGGGTTTTCTCACGTTTACCCTTCCAATTCTCTCATGCATCCCACTGAGGGAAAATAAGTTGGCACCAGGATGGTACTTCATTGCCAGCTGGGGTTAAACCATGGCACATAATCAACAGTCGCACTGTAAAGACCATGCTCAGACGAGAGCTGCTGGATCCAGTGTTACAGGAAGAATCACATTTATATTCTTGATGCACTTGTGTTCAGAGACCATCTAGTCAAGATCACAAGAGAGAAATGGTTTAGCCTTGACATCATTGGCAATTCTAAAATTGAAAAGGATTGTTGTTTTTCTCTCTCCCTTAGAGAATTATGCTCAATATTTTCAAGGAACTGTCATTTCCTGTAAAATAATGTTTATGGTGGCAGGCTCTCAGTCTTTCTGGTATTTTTTTTTCAGAACATTATTATTTATTGTAGCTGTTCTTTGTTCTCGGGGTTTTTTTCTGACTTTCAGCAGGGCTGCCCCATGCCTTTCCAAACTGTGGAGATTTTACAGTAGAGTGGCTCGGAGTCATTTCAATCTATTTAAATGAATGCTGAAAATACCATCCAACGTAGGTACCCACTTGAAGGAGATTGTAAGATGAATATCAAAGGAAGAGGATGTCCCTGTCTGCATTTTCCCCTTTGAAAACACTGGGCAGCTCCAGGCAACAGCCATGTTTGTTAAAATCGTCACAGCCTGGGAAACCATGCTAGCTGCCATTCAATTTGCTACTCTTCCTTAGATCTCCCAATAGCCACCCCACATCCTGATCACCATTAGGTCCGTATAGATGGATTGTGTTCAACCACAAGCATTCACAATGAAAAATTGTGTAAGGAGAATGCTGAAGACCTTTGCATGACATAATAGATTCCTTTTACTAGGTGGTTTAGTTCCACCTCTGCCTCACATCTTCTGGATAAAGCTGCTGCCCAGTTGTAAACAGAAGGCAATCACACAGCATCAGAATTTAGATCTAGATCTGACTTATCTTGAAGGAATTTATCTCAGTATGCCTAGTTAATCCTGAACAGAAATCAATTACAAATGTGTTTGACAATAGGGAGCTGCCTCAGCATTTTCAAATCTTCTAGGCTGCAAAAGCAAAATTATTTGCCCCATTCACAGTCCTTGTTAGCAATGCACTTTCCATTGGCTGCAGAAAACTGTAAGAATTGCCATGGGGAAAAACGTGTGCTATTTGGCAATGCAGTCTGTGGTCACTAAAAGGAAATCCCATGACAACAATGACTTCAGGGAGCAGGTTATGGCTCAAAGACATGAAAGGAGAGCAATGAAAGACTCAAGTTCTGTGACTTCCCCAGGAGACAAAACGTCCACCAAACGCATACTGTGACTAGTGACCTAGTGGGGCTGAGACTCAAAGTGCATTGGGTCATGAAAGGTGCTGACAGCAGCTCCCCAGAATGTGGAGTTAGAAGGAATAGAGGCAGAATATTGGGCTACGATTTTACTAGGAAACGTGGAGACAGCAGGCAGTGTTCTCCCACTTCCCCTCTGCTCTCTCTCACAGACACTTCCTTTGTCTGTACCAGCTGAGTTATTAACAGAATATTGTTTTTCATTCCACTTCTCCTCCCTTTGGGCTTTCTATACTTCTGGTCACAGAGAAGAAGGTAAATAAACCTTTTTAATTACATAGTCTGTCAGAATTTTTCCACACTCACCCAATCTATTAATTTTTTTGTACTTCAGATTTGGTTTTAACCCCCTTCTCTTACACTTACCTTATTTCAGTTGTATCTGAATGTACCAATAGAAAAAGGCACAACCCTTTCCCTGCAGAAATCCAAAAACAGTTCTTGCAAGACTCATTTTATGAGAACATCAATTTTTCCCTTTGTGTAGAAAAACTAATGCTTCTATAGACCTGAGAAATGGTCCAAAAGGGAAGATACTTACCATTACATTCCAGCTGTGCAAAATATTGCAGTTTTCACATCAGAGAACCAAATGCTTGGGTTTCTTGTCAGATGACTTTCACAGATATGTAAGAATATATTTCTTACTTTCCAAGTGGACTTTAAATGTAAGTAAGTTTAAAGAGTTGGTACTCCACAGAACAAACTCTTACTACAGAGGGAAAACACAGTTGGGTATATTAGCTTCCAGACTAGCATTACTTTAGCTTTTTGAGCTAAGTTGAATTGGTGCTGAAACGTGTACTGCTGTATGACTCTAGGAAAACAACTATTCTAGCCTTGGGGCATCTTAAACATAGGTCATGGAGTCAACTGACATAAAAGAGTACAAAGACCATTTCTGTGCTAAATAAGAAAAGAATTCCTTATTTGTAAGCACAGTGGCACTGATACAAGGAAGATCAAATAGTAGCTCTTTTCTAAATGTGTGTGCAAACATATTTTCATTCATACCACCACTCCCTCTGCTTACCATTCCCTGAAACTACTTGTCCCTATTCTGCCAGACACTGATCCCTAGCTCTTCCACCCTTATCCATGGAGACCCAGGACTCTGGATTCCCTCTTCAGGCATATACAAAGAAAATCCTGGGCTAATTCACTTCCTGAACCCTTCCCCATGAAAACAGAGCAAGTAGCAGAGACAAGTAATCGCCAAATGGAGATAGCCAGAGGTTTACTGTCATCAACTCACACAGACAGCCTGGATACTGAGAGAAGAATAATGTTTTGTGTGCTAGCAAAGTCTTGGAGAACGAGAAATGTAACGTATTTTTCAGCAGTGTGAAAGAATAGCTTTTCTCCTTTCAAAAAGAATTTGTAACCTTCTTGTAAAACCCTAAGAATATAAGTATTCTATTGAAATAAATATTTCTCCTGTATGTATACACATATATAGTAATAGTCTGAGAAAGTGATGACCTCTCCAGAGATTTTTGAATTCACCTTATGAAATGAGAGCTTACTGCTGCCAGCAGTGAGCAGGCCAACTATATTATGACTGCATTCAGATTCAGACTATTTCATGGTCCCTTCCTCCCTCTCTCCCTTCCTCCAGAAGAGGTAGTTCAGGTACAGCCAAGGATACTTCCCTGCTCCAGAAGCTCACTTTCAAAGTCCCACTCTTAGTCAGACCCTGCTCCTACCTTCCTGCTAGCACTCATTCCTGTATCCAACAAAATGCTGCTATTGGCTAAAAGCAGGAAGCTATGGAGGCTGAAAGTACCACCCTCTACACTCCCCCCTTCCCCTACATGCCTGTCCCTGCTCCCCAGAAACCTCAGAGAGGCAGGACAGAAGCAGGTCTGGGGACTGCAAAGCTTTTCAGTAATGACTTGTGAGACTGCTTTAGTTCCCCTGGCCAGAGATGCCTGGAAGAGTTGTCTCACCATGATTTTGAATCCTGTTTCAGCCTGTTGTTATGAGCAAGTGGTCTCTACATGACTGTCCCACTCCAGCCTGAAGCAAGCAATTTGTGGGAGTGTGGATCTCTGTTCTCAGCCTGAGCCTCAGCCCTGCTGCACCTTTCAAAGCCTTTGCAGGAAGGAGCTAAGAGACAGACAATCACAGTGTGTTTCCTCTGGTGTTCAAAAGCCTGCATTGGATAAGGAAAAGGATTGGTGAGATCACGACACTTCATTCAAGTCAAAATGTTAATTTTTAACTAATTAGACACAGATTTAATAAAATGTACAGGAGAAATGTGCACTTGACTTCCCTGACCTGCTGTAGAGGCCTTCATTGTGCTGCTGATGGTGTTACCATCCTTAACCATGATGTCTGTGCTCCTGTAAGACTCAGAGGAGTGGCTGGAGGGGACCAGACAGAAGTGATGGGGAGCCTGGGCACTCACTGCATCCTTTACCAGAAGCTGTGATACAGCAGCTATGGACTCACCTGCAAGGGAGCTTTCTGGCATTGACAATAACAGAGCAGAAACCAGCATAGACATGACAGCAGGAAGCAGGGCCACAGTTGCCAATAAAACATAACTAATTCCCAGATATTGACTCAAATATCATGTGGGTGACACCACTCACCCTAGTTCAGAGACAAGCCTGAAACCCCTCACAGAGTGGCACACAAGAAATCTTTCCAAGATGAAAACCCCACCCTTCTTCTTTAAGCCTCCCTGACTTCTCCAAGGGATCGGGTATCTGCCATGACCATCATGGGCAGGCAGCACTGCTGTCATTGAGAACATTATTAACTAGGTTATTGTTGTGCCTATTGGAGCAGACTGTAGAGGATTCACTGAATTTTTGGCCTGACATGCAGTCTTTTGGTGGAGGAGGAGAATGGCAGTGAATAAAAATATCTTGGAAACGAACTGGCTCAATAAGGAGAACCTTGTGGGAGGCAGGGAGTAGCTCGTGCTCAGTGCTCGATTCCCCCCCTCTGCTGAATGCTTTGACTGCACAGTCTGCGTGGTCAGGAGTGAAATGCCTGCACTGTCAGGCAGTTTGAGGGACATCCAACTCATAGTCTGACATTTCCAGCGTAAGAAGGCTGCAAGAGATCCTCTGCTACTTGAGTCCAATTTTAGAACAGAGGCACTGCTCCCCGTCAGCATCACCAGGACACCTTTGGATCATCAATAGGCTGGGCGATAAAATGGACTAACGCCTTGCTGCATTGACACACATGAATTTCTATGGTCAGCAAAAGATCTTAATTTGAGGACTATTGAAAATTAAGTATCAACTCCTTTGTGCTGAACCATCACCTAAAAGCAGATTTTAAAAGTAAATCAGGCACACTGGGGACTCAGCTGTTGTAATTTGATAATATGTAAAAAACTTAGGCACACAAAGCGACTTGGAGACTGTTACTCTTCCTTTTTGCATTTTTTATATCCTCAAGTGAACAAGAAAACCCAAATAACAGGTAAATTTTTAGAACAAAAACAAAAACAACAACAAAAACTATTGCAACCAAAAAAAAAAAAAAAAAGGAACGGAAGCTGGCCTCATGTCTTATTTTATCTGGCTCTTTCCAGAGGAAATGCTATAAACTGCACATGTTACTATATAAGCATCCTATCTGTGCGCATTGAAAAATAAGTCCTAAAGAGACAAATGGGTTTATTGCATGCACTACTTTGCTATGAGTATACGTATATGTTCTTAATTTGTATTCTTCATTATTATTGAATCTGCTAGGGTTAAATCTTCAGGCATTAAGGTGAAAGCCAGAAATGAGAAAGGTGAAGAAATCCTTAAGTACCAAACTGAATGGGTGTAAGCTGCCGGGCAATACCACTGACTGGCAGCTCCCAAAAAAATGCTAGCTCTTTGCAGTGGTGAGATTTAACATGAAAGATGTTCTTGCACCTTAGAGATGCTGGATTAAGGAAGAAGCTGGGGAGCCTGACTGGCCTGTCAAGACTGGTGGCTAGAAAGGAGATAAAACAGAAATAGAAAGAGCCAAGAAAAGGATATTCATCTCTCCTTGTGGCTGTTCTGTGTAATTTTTAGCCAGCACTGTATAAATAATTCTCAAAAACAGACCTTCTGGGCACTCCAGTGCCTGGTTCTCAGCAGTACTTCTAGGCAAAGATTCAGCAGATGCTTACCTTTGGGAATCTGCCTTCTTAATGTGCATGGAGATACCCAGGGTACATCCAGGTATCCTATAGCACTACATGATTCTGTGCAAATAGTAGCTAAGTAGGGAAATCTGCCTTCACTAAGCTGCACAGGGGTATGACAAAATAATACTTAAGGTCTGCATGATGCAGCTGCTGTAACAATTTCTGATCATATTTGGCTGTTCTCATGTCTTATCTTAAAAATTAGAAACTTTCCTGGATCTGCTCTTAGGGTGCAGACAGCCTGATGTCATTGTGTCTAAGGAGCTGCATGCTGGGAGAAATATTCACTCCTTCAACACATTGTAACAGCCTCCAGTTATCCCAGTTATCAGACTGAATCAATATGGATTAAGGACTGCCATCCCACTCAGCCAATGCAGAAGCACACACTAACCACATCCTTGCAAGATAGCTTTGGTGCCGTGTTGTTGAAGTGTATGTCATACTTAGAGCACTTTGCATCCTGAAATTCCCCAACTCCAGCTTCTCTTTTGAACTCACAGGTTGCAACTGAAACCAACAGAAAGCTCTATTAAACATTACCCTTACCTAATTGAATAAATTTGTTGTATATAGCAATTACCTTCTCCTTTTTACAGTATAGTAAAGCACTTATGGTATAATAAAATCTACCACACAGTGCTCAACAGCCCAGTGTGTTGAGCAATTCAGTTTTTAGTGCTTCATGTAGGTTAGGAATTGATTTTAATTGCCTGGCATAAATCACACAGTCCTACTGTAGAGCCCCTTATTATTTCACAAACAGGTCTGGTTTTAATCCTGTATATTCACGGGGAATAAGAGGGAAGCAGAATGAAAAGAAAATCACATTCCAAAAGTTTACTTCTGAGGAAGAGAGATTTGTTATGAATTCAATGGAAATTTAAGAAATGCTCTGTACATGTCATGAGCACAGTAGTAAAGAAAACTTTGTACATCACGACTAAACCTCAGGCACTGCAACTGTTTCATGAAGTAAACCTTGACAAACTATGTGAGACTTACAGCAAAGAGAATTTGCAGTACAGATGGATATTTTGCTTATGGAACTGTCTTTCACTCTCTTCCTAATATATCCAGAAATATTATCTCCATGTATTTTGCATGTATGTTTGGATTTACAATGCATGGGAGAGGGGAACATTTTCTCATGAAGTTTGGATCCCATTTGTAGGTTTTCTGTTCCAACACAGTTGAGTCATTTGCCTTAGTAATAACTTAAGTAAAACAAAAACAAAACGTAAAACCAAACCAAAACATCCTGCATTAAAAAAAAAAAAGAAAAAGAAAAAAAGAGAGAGAGGGAGAGAAAGAAAAAAAAAGCAAAATAGCTGAAAATGTCTTTTTAAGAGTGAAATTGAAGTCGAAAGGATCTGCACATGATTGTGACCTATTATCTAAATGGTACATTGATGGTGATACCATTTTTTGTCTATACTACACAATAGTTCCTGGGGACATGTGAACATTACAGGGAAGAGATTTGCACCTCATATCTTTAAACACCTAGATCACAAATTTAGGTCTACTCAATACTGATTTACCTTTTTGTGCAAAGATCAGCCTTGAACACTTAGGTGTCTGCAGTAGTAAAGCAAGTCCCCTCAGCATTGCAGCATTCTGATGTATCTATACCATCTGCATGAGGAAAAAGCAGAAGATGAGCACTCAGATACCACAGAGAGGAGCTCAATGTTAGAGTCAAAAGCAATATTTATGGTGATTAGAAAGAGATACCTTATGTTTGATTTAGTTACCAGATTTTAAAACTTCAAAGTTATGCTTCAAGGCTCAAACAGGTTTTTTTTATGTAGAGAGAAGAAACATAATTTTAAAAATCTGAAATAATTTGCAAAGCAAATTGAAAAATTATTTACTTCTAATTAATCCCATTAATATACCCCTTCTGAAAATGTTTAATTATTGCTTTCAGCATTTTTGAAGACCTTTTAAATTCATTATTGACTATCAGCTGCACATTTATCAAATCTGGACAGGCTAGGTCATCATTTGTAGAACCACTTTATACAAGGGCAAGTTAACCACCACATGCAAACTGGCTTTTAAAGTTCACGGTGCTGTTATAAAGGTCATGGTGATACTTAGTGAAAATTGAATCATGTAGAAGTCGATACAAAAAGACATATTGTCTTCCTTCAATAAGGAGCTTTAATGCTATGCCAGTTTACTTGCCATCAAACTCTGCGAAGTCAGCAAGCTAATAAAGAATTTAGGATTTATGGGCCCTTTAATTCAGCATAGAAAAAAAAGTTAGAAAGTGACAGACTAATAGGCCAATTATCTGAGGAATATTTTGTTTATTTGGCAGAAATTACAAGGAGATGCATAATAAAAATACCTTCAGTAACCAATTTATTCCTACATTAAAATAAACTCATTCACGACTACTGTGCTACAGAAAGTACCATTAAAATGTTCAAAGTTCTTTCCTGATGCCAAACAAAAACTCTTAACCAAGGCAATATACAATATTAATATTGTTTTATGGTCAATTTATGTCTAGACACAAGCAATAAGAGGTGGAAGAATACTACAGAAATTACAGCTTTTATGCAGGAAACAGGAACAAAGCCCCAAAGGATTGTATCCACATTTGTCTTACTCCAGATTTAGAAATTATTATTTTTTCCGTATTAGGTATGGGTCTAAAATATTAGCTGTTTTCTTTGCATGCATGAACTCTGGAGAGGGAATAGTCTGACAGATTTTTATTAAAAAATACTTGCATGAAAATTTGCCTTTATTTAGTTGACATAACCTAATTGTACTGTGCTTTATACTGGCTAACAAATGAACTTCGTGAAACTGACCAAAATGTCCATAGACTCTGACTAATGACACAACATAAAAGACCACAAACATCACATACTTTAGAAGTTTAAGTTCTGCTGAAAATGAAAGAAATGCAAGCCACTACATTTCTAAAGCAATCAAAATAGTGCTATCCCCATATTTTGTGATTCCACAAGCCTTGGCATGAGACATGAAAGAAAGTTTAAAGCCTGTTTTTTCATTTGGGGTACTTTTTAAAGAGCATTTTTTCATTAATAATCACAGGAAGCCATTATAGTTCCAGTATGAAATAAAATAATAAAATGCCGATGTATAGTTCACATATCATTAATCCAATACATTATCTCCTCTGAGCATTGATTTTACTAAAAATAAAATAGATAAGGAGGTAGTAACTGCACAATTTCCTTACTAGGTCATGGGAAAAATGTTATTAGAAAACAATATTCTCAGGATTTTCTGAAATGACTAGTGTCTCTAAACGTCCTAATTTGGGTCATCACTATTTAGGCAAAAGGATTTTCATTGTTAGAAAACAGGCCATTATGTTTCTAAAACCAAGTTTCTTCAAGACGTAAGAAACTGAACTTTGGGAAATTAAGACACACATATCACTTTCAAAGTTCTTGGCTGAAACTCTTTTAGTTTGAGTTGGGAAAAGAAAGAAAAAACTATGAACTAATTTCTGTGGTGAGTGTGTAACCTTTGGACTTCTTTAGACCTAGCTTCTTCCCATGTACAAGGTTCCAGGAAACCAAGATATTTTGTTCCTAGCAGATAACAGTAAGTTCTTATTAAAGAGTTACTTGTTTTCTTCCACGAACTCAAATTTTGGATCAGTTGTCGAGATGAGATGGCCAGTGCTATCCTGTCCAACTGGTGCTCGTAGAACTGTCAGTCTCAAGAATAGTGTTTGCCTAAAGGAAATATAAATCAAAATAACATACAAGCTTAAAGAAAATGATAACACTAAATTTGTCTGATTTTTACAGTGGAATTTTCCACTTACCAAAGAAAATTCCAGGAGACAGAGAACTACACAGAGTCAGAGTTTTGTTTTTTCATTTGTGTTTAATGGAGAAGATTAAAGCAATTATTCTTGTGGTAGATGAATCAAACTATCTTTTTATTGAAATATAATTGTAGGTATAATGTTCAGCAAATCAGACTGCTAAAGTTATCCCACACTAAAATGGTGGTTTGATAGGTTTCTCTCCTGCTTGTATGAGTTTGCAATGAAGTAATTTTTTTATGAGGCAACAGAGACACTTAAATTAATCTACAAGATGCTTCGTAGGTGGGACAAATCATTTGTGGATTTTTGTTTCTCACAGTGGCAGCTTTCTTACTGTCCATAGATCAGAGAATCATGTTGAAAGGAACTCGTGGAGATCATCTAATCCAACCACAGGATCAGGACTTGATCTGATATAGATCATTAGGTCAGATGTTACTAGATCCACCATCTACTGTAACACGGTGGAAAGGAAAGTAGGAGTTTTTTAAAACACATAATGCAATGATTTGATATTTTCAGACTAAATCTTACATACGACGGTAACACAACAATAGGTATTATTTTTTGGAGATACAAAGCATAAAACAAGAGATTCCATCACTATGCCACACGTTGTATCCAGACTAAATAAAAAACCAAGTCCTCCGTCTCTGATCATCTCCTTCCCTGTATCTGCTGGTAATTGTGCTGGTTTAAAGCACGCTTCTGCTGTCTGTGTCCTGGATTTCCAGTACCACAGCTCTCCCCCAGGCAGCAATCTCATATGGCTCACAGGAGTCCATTTCCACTTAGTGGAGTGTCAGAGGGGGTACAGCAAAGAGGTTGTGCTGGGTTTGGCTGGGGCTTTCTTCATAGTACCTGGTATGGGGCCATGTTTTGGATTTGTGAGGAAAACAATGTTGGTAAGACGGGAATGTCACCATTGAGTAGCACTTACAAAGAGTCAGGGCCTCTTCTGCCTCACCTCACCCCACCAGTGAGGAGGCTGGGGAGGCACACGGAGTTAGAAGCAGACACAGGACAGCTGACCCCAGCTGACCACAGGGACATTCCAGACCATATGGTGTCATGCTCAGTATATAGAAATATATGGACCAGCATGTAGACATAGAAATGAAAGCAATTTTCTTGAGAACTCATAGAAATTCAGTGGAATGAGTTGGAAAAAATCCTCAATTTATGCAGAACCCTCCTGCTGTAATACTATCAGTTGTGTATTTTGTCTTCAGTACAGCTATTGTCTTCCTTTGCTCTTAGCAAAATCTGTGATTATGGTATTCCACAAACAACTTAGGAACGTGGTGATTCACAAATACAGGTGGAATCAACAATCTTTTTTGAAAAAAAATCTACATCAGACTTAAATCTTTTAGAAGTATTGCTTGGGGGTACTGAGTGATTTTCTAGAAAAGTCTATATAGTCATCAGTGAGGGGGAATGGGAAACAGGGCTGACATAATCAGCTTCAGTGCACCAAATCTTTCAATAAACACTCTCTTTGGTAAGCTCCAGTTCTGCAAAGGGCCCTCTATGTAGCACAGAAGGAATGTAGGTATTTTTATGTTGAATGACTGAAAAAAATGCAATTGTGAAGTAAAGGTTCTAGAGGGGGGAAACAGATAAAGCAATACCTCTCACCAGTGCATTTTTACCTGCAAACACTTAATGAAGAGCCCATGGGTGGATGCCTCACAGAAATAAACTTTAAATAAAGAACTCTTCAATGGAATTAGTTCAATTGTGTGACATGAGAGCTTTTTCAAGGACCTCAGCTGCTTTCACAAAGTAATGTGCAACAATTAAAAACCAGCAGAAACAAGGACAGGGAAAGAGAAAATGCCTTACAGTAACAGATTTAAAGGGTGTTTTTTTTCATTTCAGGCAAGCAGTTCTGCTTTTTCCTGGAGATAGGTGAAAGCAGAGCTCAGCTCTGCCAGTGTCTGCACGTGTCTGCTGAGGGAGCACAGCCCTTGTCACCGAGGGTGCTTTGGAGGCAGGGGAGCTGCGTGACTGCTGCCGAACGAGAGCAGCCCTCAGCAGTGCAACTACCGTCATGGCCAGAAACCAGGCAGCATCTTGGCAAGTTTCCCCTTGCTGTTTCCCCATGCTACTCTGTCTTAAGTGCCTTATATGAAAGGAGTATTTTTTTAGCAGGGAAAGACCAACTCTGCCCATGTGCTTGATGAACTCCCAATTCCTTCAAAGAGGCTGTTGACACAGCTGCCAATTAATGTCATTTGTGATGTACAGAAATGACTACAGAGTCTTTGCACAGGCCAAACAGCACGTGGACTTTCATTCATTACTGTCATTGGTTAAATTTAAGCTGGTGACAGAGAACAGATGTGAGAGGTTCTTTAATCTTGAGCTTTTCCATCCAGTCCTGGAAGTATTTCCAGGGATTTTTCTGAGGGCTATAGACCCAGCTTATACTGCAGAAAAAATGATCAAGGTCACCAAAAGTCTGTGTTTTGACAGTATTCAAGCAAAAGCCACTCTTTCCTAAGCACCTCTGACATAACCTTCATCCGAATCACTTGAAGTATTATTCTGCCATACAGAAGCAGAAGGAAGACTGTCAGTGTCTCCATATCTCTGCACTGATCAGCCCCTCCCCAGGATGGAAGGAAGTTAATTACACAGAGACCTCAGGAGCCTTTGTTATTGTTGTGTGAGCCATCAAGAGACAAAGGAGAAGGAGATGGATCTTCCATCCTACTGAGATGCGTATGACAGTGGCAGGCAGGACTTGTTTCTTCCAGTGTTCCCAGCTCAGAAGACCCAGCTCCTTCTAGGATGCTACTGTCCCATCCCCAGCTGATCCATGAGCACAGAACAATTACAGCCATGTTCGTGGGATGCACTTCCACAGCTGTGCCTACGCTTCAACTTCAAATTCCCTCCCTCTGTGGCTCGGTGTTAATGTTAGTATGCGTCTGAATAGGGACATGAATTTCCTCTTGGGTCTTCCTTTATATTGTGAATCCTCCTATATCCAAAAAGGCATTTATAGTATAAGTTCCAGAATATTTTACACTGAGAAAAACAATCCCACACTGACTAATTGCTCAGTTTCTTCATGTGTGGTATTCACTAATTGCATGCACAGGGAGGTGATGGTCTGCTGTTCTTTCAAAAATCTAGTAAGGATTAATGCAAACAGATCACCTCCATTCCCGACAGTTGGACAGCAGATATCAATGCAAAACAGGAGAGACCTTGGCCCACTGACTTCAGAAAGAACCTGGTGTCTACTACACCATTCCAAATCTGTTTGCACTTCTGAACTCTGCAGCTGTTAATATCTGTCCACAATCCTCTCACTAAACTGCTTCTACGCACATCTGTGTCTGACAGGCTTAATTCTCCAGAGTACTTGAAAAAACATACAAGATGCAGAGATACCATTAATAGGAGTTCAGATGGTGAGGCTGATGATTTCTTTCTTCATCAACATCAAGAGCTTTACTGGGAAAACATTTTCCTGCTATTAGGATTCTACACACAGAAGAAGAAAACAGAAATAGGTGAAAAGTAGTAAAAGCATACAGGAAAGTAGACTGTACCATTCTGTGGGTCACTTTCCAGGGTCATCTCATATATTTTCTGTTCACAAGAAAACTTCTGGAGTAAAATATCTGAAAAAAAAAGGTCACAGAAAAATCAGGTCTAATAGAGAGAAACAGCCCACAATTTAAACCCTTTTTGCTCTATTAAAGCACATTAGGGCTATTTCTGATGTTTTCTGGCTGTTTTGAAGATGAGGCCATTCACATCAATGAATCTCTCCCTGATGCATTGATTTCATTTTACTTTGTCTCTTTTATTGGCAAACAGGTTAAAACACATATTTACACATTAATTTCCAAGATCTTTGGCTCAGGCAAAATAATCTACATCTACAGAAAAATAAACAGCCAACAAATGGATTATAGAGCAGTTGCCAAGGGTTCAGACTCATTGCTGAATAATTTTTTCCTTTCAGTTTGGATACCAGCCCACAGTACTGAAAATTTACATGGCAAGTATAACCAGTGACCTCCACTTTGTCTATTCCATTGTAAGCACAGCAGTGAAAACAAGAAAATAATTTTAGGCAAAATCAGCTTTCCATCTTACTTAAAATCCATACAATTGATTTTCATAGAATCACAGAATAATTTGAGTGGGGAGGGACCTCTGATCCAGCTCCCAGCCCACATCAAGGCCAGCCTCAAAGTTAGACCAGCTTTTCCAGTTCTTAGAGTCTCTAAGGATGGAAATTGCTCAGTCTCAGTGCAGTTTGCTGCAGTGTTTGATGACTCTCATTATTTTAAAAAAAACCAAACAAAAAACCAACAAACATAATATCTATTTGGAATTTCTGTTTTGTCCATTGCCTCTTATTCTTTCACTGTGCACTTCCAAACAGAGTATGGCCTCAACTTCCTTATAACCAGACATTAGGTAACTGAAGGCAGCAATAAGATCCTCTCTTGGCCTTCCCTTCTCAGACAGAAAAAATAGTTCTCTCAGCAGCATTTCCTACATCAAATGCTCCAGCCCCAGCCATCCTGGTGGCCCCCTGCTGAACTCATTCCAGTGACTTAATGACTTTTTGCTGCTGTCTATGCCTACTGTATCTTGGTACATTTCACAAACGCTGTAATCTAATGAGATGAAGTTTAAGTTTACATGGGTGGGTGAACCTGGTACTAATGGCAAATGAATGATCACCACTAGCAGGCAGATATTTTGCAAACAAAATCTCAGTTCCCTTCTTTCCTGTATGTGCCAGTACACCATAGCACGTCCAGTCCAGCATGTGCCTTGAGAAGACCAGACATATGTCCAGTTCTTTGGCAGTGTGTTACGTAAAGTGTGCTAGCGTGCAAGAAGTCAATTCTGTAGCCTAAAGCTAGGTAAAATTACCATCTTATTATTAAATTACGGATTTTGACAAGCAGATGACCCTCGTTACATCATGTATCCCCAAAAATACAATATCATAATGAGAAATACAGCAAAGCTAAACCCCAGCAAGTAAGAATCTAGAGCTGGTGTTGCAGGGAGGAACAGAGATGCATTTTGATTCTGCAAATATCTACCCGTTATTGCCAGGTATGTAATGTTTGCCAACAAATTAAAGACCAAATTAAAGACTCATTTGAAATTGCATATGAAACAGTTCTTCACTGATTGTGGAATGGCCTGTTAATACACCCCATCTAAATTCTATGATTCATATTCCTCAGATAACACAACATATGCAGTGCTGCTAATAAAATATACACATAGTTTTCTAACGTGGTCTGGCAATAGTTAAGCATTATAGTTTGAACAATGGGTCAGTGTTGAGGTGACTGCAGTTCAGTTCTCTTTTGCCAGTTATGGTATAGCAGTGACTAAAGAGAAAGCAATGCCTGTGTATTAGGAACTTTGAGACCAGCCAGCAGAGCTAAATGGTGCAATTAACCAAGGGATAACATGCAAAAACAAAGGCATTTTTCATATTCTCATAGCTACAAATCAAATTTTGCCCCGAGGACTACACTAAATTTTGATTATTCAGACTTTTTAGGGCTGTTTTGCAATATTTTATATCAGTGAAAGACTGAATCCATCTATGCTGGGTTAATTTCTATCCAACTAGGAAAGGCATGTTGTCTTCATTAGAAATCACAGACCCCTATAAAAAAGCTGAATTTTCATCAAAGTACAGCAAAATACTGAAGATCTGTTTTCTTCTCTCTCCTGTGAAAAAAATTCTCTTTAATTCAGGCACTAAATTACTGCTGATGGTTAAGCTCATGCTCTGAAGCCTTTTCAAATATGTTGTTACCTGGTACAGTGGACATAGACTTGGTGTCTTTACCACTGCTCCTGTATAAGCTGTGAGCTTGTGGTTAGAATGTCAGTCACCAATTCCATGCACTTATTATTTTAATGGATGCAACGATCACAGAACTTTTCTTACATCTCTGACATCACTCCATTACTTTTACAATTTAAAAATGTTAAAAAAAGGGTAAAAAACCCAGGCCGAGTCCTTCCAGCTTTTTATAAATGTCAGACTGGAAATTATGTTTAGAGAATGTTGTATTCACTTCATAAATTGTAAATAGATTTCATTATAAATTGATTAGGAGGGCAAAAATTAGAGTACCATTTAAATTGCATTTTCACAAGTATTCATGAAGAAATGCATATGTACTTGCACACTTCATAAAAAAAATGATCTGACATTTTTCTTTCTTTTCATTTGTTGATGGGTTCTCTGACAAACTATCTCCTGCAAAAAGAGAACCCCCTTTCTCATGATTGCCATTATTTTGAAAAAGAATCAATATATTAGAATGTGAGAAGAGTAGAATTTAATTCCAAGGAATATGAAGAGATGGTATAACCCAGAGCACACTTTTCAGATATCCACCTTCTCTTAATGGTGAAACTCCTGAAGCAGTGATGGTAGTTTCTTCAGGAGTATTTTGTGAATTTTTACTCAGGACGACACTTCTGAAGAATTTGATTCAAATTTCACAGGTCTCTGACTCAGAAAATAAATTTCATGTCTTGATTGAATGCTGGCATCTGAAACAGAACAGCAAGGCAGAAAAGTAATCTTCACTCACTTGAATCTGCCGTTCATATAAGCAAAATAGTATGTAAAAATCAAAAAGAAAAACTACAGAGACAACTTTCTTATATTTTACAATTTATTTTTTTTACAAAATTATTTTTCTTTCCATCTCTAAATAAAAGAACATTTACAACATTTACTACTCTAGACTTCTAGAGGGAATTCTTTATATACAAGAGAAAGATACTTTTCTTTTTGCTATTATAATCTAAGAAGAAAAACAAGGCTGTGCTCATAAACAACTGTATGATAGTCACATTTCTATCTATCCCTGCTTCAAATTTAAACCTTAAAAAGACATCTCCATTTCAAACGCCAGCTTCCTTAGTTTATCTCTGGTCTAGCAGCAATATATAGTCCATTTGCCTAATTTTAAATTGTTTTGGAAATACAATATTATCTGCCAACTTAAAATCTTTTAAAAAAAAAATTTACAGAACCCAAAGTATTGTGGTAGAAGTCCCGAATGTCAAAACTTCAAATAGTGAAACAAGACAGCTAAATAAGCTTTAATTACTGGAACAAGAGAGCTTTATGCTACGTATACAGTGCATAAAATTCTTACTGAAACTAGCAGAATTTTTTGCAATCACATCACAAATCCTTCACATAAGATGAAAATATATACACTTAATGGTTACTCCTATGCCAAGCAAATAGTCATGAAACCACATGAAGTACTAGCAGTTTCACTAACTGCTTCTATATGGTAACAATCATAAATTCTTTTAATAATGTCAAAATAACATCAACACAGAAAGAACTTGAAAGACCTTCATTTCCAAAATGAAGATTCAGTGCTACTTTTCTTTTATATCTTTAGTCAGACATCACTATCAAGTATCTGTGATAGCGCTAAGTATCATTGAATGCCAAGTTATTAAATTTCAAATGAAAAAGCCAACAAACATTTTACAGTGGCATTCATTCAAGAGTTTAAAAAAATGGTTAAATGTGGATGTGTTTTGATGTTGAATAAATATTAGAATTTAAATACAGGCTAGATACAGAGTCCAATTAAATCACAGACATCTCTATCTTATTCACTGAAGCTCAGGGTTTCTTCACAGCTGTTTCACTTCAGTTTATGAGGGATAGAAGGGCCTATTCCTAACTATGCAGTAGTTCTGAATCCAAAATTTCCACATGTTTGGATCCAACATTTGGGTCCTGGCCCACTTTTGCAACATTTCAGAGCAAAGCCTTAAGACATCAAGTAAAAGGGGATTCTGGGATTAAAAAAAAAAAAAAAAAAGGCATTTTACAGTCTAATTGGAAATATTATTAATTATCCCCTCAGTACTATACACATTATTTCAGCATGTGTCCCAGGCATGATCCACTTCCTGATAAAAACATTTTTAAAAAGAGCTGGGCTACTGAAGTATCTGTGGGCATTTTGGTGATTCTGTTCTCTGTAACAGCAATATTGAGCAAATGCTTTACTTAGAAACTGTTTCTAATATCTCATCTAGCTCAAAAATAATGTTTTGGCAAAACTTACAGGAATATATATCTTGGTTTTTAAATTAGAGTGGCTTTTGTAATGAATCTGCTTCCTCCACACCTGGAAGTGTTCAAGACCAGGTTGGATGGGGCGCTGAGCACCCTGATCTAGTGAGTGACATCCCTGCCCACGGCAGGAGGGTTGGAACTACATGATCTTTAAGGTCCCTTCCAGCCCAAACCACGCTATGATTCTGACTCAAATCTCAATAAGTGCTTTTGACTAACTCCTAAGAAATACAAATTGACAAAATGTATAAAATTTATTTATTCATTATTTATAACATGAAACTTCCCTGCTGGTGTTTACTAATGGGTTATTTTATTTAGTTTAAATTCAATTTTATGATTAAAGTATAACCTCATGCTACTAAAGTGAACGTGAGAACATACTGTTGCAATGTGACATAGCACTGTGACTCAGTCCAAGGCCAGCCTGTAGGATGGTGCAGTTGTGACGGCAGAGCAGCTCTAGCGAAAGTTTATTAAGACCTTCATTATGAAATCTGAAAAAAAAAGACGGAGACATTTCAGGTCAATCTATTTTAAAAGGCAGGTAATGTTAAGCATTTATCATTACTGCTGGAGCTAGTTGTGGTGCTTCACTCAACTAGTGACATTCCACGTGCCAAATCTGCTCTTTCTCACTGTCACATGTAAATGGTCTGCCAGTGTGACTGTAAAGCTGTGATCAAAAGCATCATGAAGAGTCGTCCTTGGGCCTAAGGAGCATTGCAACCCTGCCTTCTGGAATCAAAATCCCATTGCATTTAACTATCTGTATGGCACCTTTTCATATCTACTATCTTAAGATACACTGGATGATGAATGTTCTTTACTGAATATTCCGGTGTTTTCCAACTTTTGAAGTATTTATGCAACTTTTTCGGAAGAACATATTACTTACTTTCTTATTCTTTTCAAAATAGTGACCTTGTGCTTTTGTGCACCCATAAAATGAAGCCTTCTTGCTAAACATTTTATTCCAAGGAAAATACACAGTTATCTCCCAGACAGCCTTTGAAATTTTGTAAACTCAGTACAGTTTAACCAGTGATTTGAATTTCCCAAATTTTGCATATTTTACTGCAAATAAAAAGATATTAAATGTAACTGCACTCTGAAGTATAGTTTTTTTAATATTTTATTGTCTACATCCATACAGAGGAGCTAATATAAAAATTGGAAATGTGACATAATGGAATTAAAGTGCAGTCAAGCTAAGTAATATTGGATATGTTTCTGCAAAGTGAAAAGCAAATTTGATTGAAATTAGCTCTTAACTGAAAAGTACGGGTCAGCTCCAAAAAGTGACTAAAAATGAAAGTGAATTATGGTACCTCAGTGTCTCTAGCAAATGCAATATGTTATAGTTAAAGTCATAGACTCCAGGCCTGCCAAAGGAAACCAAAATCCTGAAAGTTCCTGAGTGCATCCCACGGGTATGCATGAGTATTTTTAAGGAAAAAATAAATCCATTCCAATGGGTGCATGTAAGTGTAACAGATCATGTCAGCATTTACAGAGTGTCATAAACAACTATGCTGTCAAACAGAAAACTTCTTTATGCAAGTCCCTGATCCATATTGGTTTGTCTCTACAGAAATAAGAACAAACTAAAAGGAACCCCAGACATATTTTGATTACTAAAACTTCTTTTGAAATTTTGAAGCTCTCCAAAAGAAGTTTTAGTAAAATCGTAACAAAATTCTCTATGTTGAGTGAAGTGATGGCATCCTGATATTTTCTGACTTTCTCAAAACTCAGAATGTTCTTTGAATTGTACTGCAGGAGCTTAGAATGCTTTTCAGACAGAAGTACCACTGCAGAATTCACATGGAAAGCAATTCCTGTTTTGCTTCATCGTTCTCTGCATGACCATTAGCTGAAAATAAATAAAAAATATGTCTAATTTGTCTCAAAGGGAATGATGGTGTTTTAGAAGTACCGCTAATTTCTTTAATCATTGCCCTAGACTAACATTAATTTAAAAGTTAACTTCTTCCCAAAAGCTTATTCTTTCTTCAAAAACAATTCTTCATCAGGACAACTTCCAAGTATCAATGAAAAAAATATGTGTTTATTTGCAATGATCAAAACCTAGCATTATTTACCTTGGAGCAATTTTAGTAGAAACAGCAAGAACCTTTTCCAGTCTTTTCCTTTTTTTTTTTTTTTCCATTAAGGAAAATATATTCTCTGTTTCATTTTACCATCTCAAAAGCCATGTTAATATAAATGCACATCCTAGAGTGAAAATGAATGGATGGGAAAAGCAAGTAATTCTCTCTCTGAGTAACTAATTTAAATCAGGTGGGATAGGGTTTGTTTCCCCTTAATAGTCAGGAAATAAAGCTCATGTTGTGGCAGACAACTAATATGCCACAGGAGCTGCAGATTTTTAAAGTGTGCAAGTATATTTTAGCTAGATGAAGTTTTTTGCAGCAAATGTTTGCCTGTGTTGTGATTGATAAAGTCATGTGTCATAATCACATGCGATTACATTTAAGTGATCCAATGAAGGTGACATTGTTTTATTGCTTAAACTGTGCTTAAGCAGAGATACACAGAACTCTGGGTACCTCACTTAGTGGTAGTGCTGGATTTTATTAATATCAACCCACCTTGGTAACAAGATTTATCAATGGCTGACTGAAAGAAACAATGAACACATTATTCTTCATTTTATAACATTGAGTGTGCTATCCTAAAGACATTTAAGTTCTTTGCATAACCCTAGGACAAAAAAAAAAAAAAAAAGGAGTTGATGAGCATTACAAAAAGAGCAGATTTGTTTTAGCATTATTTGATTTTCAGAATGTGGTTTATTTATTTACAATTTTTTAAAAATTCACATATATGGATTAAAGTCCAGAATATTCAGTTTTTATTGTCTAGGAGACCCAAAGGACCTGTTCTCTAGGGGAAAGAAGAGGCTTTCATGCAACTTTCTGTCAATAAAATATCATTCTTAGACAACAGCATTTCCTGCATCAAGCTGTACAGTAATTTCTAATTTAATATAAGAATCTCTTGTAGTGGAACAATCACATATCTGATGCTCTTATACTTTCAGAACAATCATGCTAAATACAATCACTCATAGACAGTATTGTTAATTTCATTTTATACTGATCTGTGTAGGGAGGAGTTACAGATGCTGTTAATATCTGAGGAGTTTAATAGAGTAAGGCTACAGTGAATTTTTCTAATTTTTCTAAGTTAGAAACAGTGAACTTCACAAGTAAGGGTGAAATTTAAAATTCCCTGAGCTCAAGGGTGACTGACTTAGCCAGCAACATGTGTAGGACATGGCAAATTTCTGTTTCCAGTCTTCCCCACTGTATGACTACACCTTCCTTTAGTTGGGGCAGGTTAGACACCATAGCCCACGCACGGGTACATCCAGGAGGTCATTTAAATTTGAAGGCCTTACTCACAACCTGAATCCTACCCAGCAGAGTTTATTGTAGCTTCTCACTTTTTAAGAAACACTGCAGACACGAAGTAGACTTACTAAAGTCAATAAATGAATAAAAAACCACCGTTGACTTCATAACACTGGTGATAGATTTATCTCAGGATTTTAATCAGACCTCAGGAAGGCAATTTTTAGCTGTGGCTTTGAGTGCTGACTATCTGAAGAGGGTAGCTGAATTCCTCAGTCAAGAGGCCTCTTTGCAAGAAGTTGCCACAGCTCTTCAGGGTTTGGCATCCCAAGGAAGTGGCAATAGCTAATGAGCAGTCCTGAGTCTGATGTCTGAGCTCCAGGGACACATTTAAGTGACCAGCAACTCCCGTGCTCAGCACAAGGCTGCTCTGCATCATCTTTAAGGGGCACATAAAACTCTCTCTTTACTTGTTATGCCTGAAGGTCAAGAGAAGCAATTGTGTCCCTCTGCTCTGGTGAGACCCTGCCTGGAAAGCTGTGTCCAGCTCTGGGACCCCCAGAAGAAGAAAGCCTTGGATCTGTTGTAATGCCTCCAAAGGAGGGCCACACAAACAGTCAGAGAGAGAGAGCATCTCTCCTGTGAAGAGGGCTGAAAGTGTCAGGATTGTTCAGCCTGGAGGAGAAATGGCTCCAGGGAGACCTTAACTGCAGTCTTTCAGTACTTGAAGGGGGCTTATGAGAAAGACAGGGACAAATTTTTAACAGGGTCTGTTGCAATAGGACAAGGGGCATTGGTTTAAACTAAACGAAGGTCAATTGAGAGTGGATATAAGGAACAAAGTGTTTAGGATGATGGTAGTGAAGCACAGGAACAGATTGCCCAGAGAAGCTGTGGATGCCCCATCCCTGGAAGTGTTCAAGGTCAGGTTGGATGGGGCTCTGAGCAACCTAGGATAGTGGAAGGTGTCCGGGCCCATGGCAGAGGGGCTGGACTAGATGACCTTTAAAGGTTCCTTCCAGCCAAAAACATTCTATGATTTTATGACATCCTGCCTACCTTTGGCAGCATGACTTACCTTGTGTAAGCTAGATACTCACCCGTATGGGTCTGAATCCTAGTGAGCAAGGGTCACATTTGCTTCACGTTGTCCATCTGTCCCCTTCAAGAAACTGTCTTCATACATTACTTTTTCTTATACATGAATTTCCTTGAGTTTGTGACAGAGAAAATGAGACTGCAGAAGCTTGCCTGGAATTCAGTTTGGAAGATGATGAAAGAAAGGGAAAAATCCCTCTGCTTCAGTACCAAGATTACAGGCAATTTTTCCAGAAGAGATTCTTCTTTTGTTTTGTCTCTGGATAGATTATGTTGAAATAATGCAAAACAAACAAACCAAAAATTTAGTCATATCATGGAAGTAAATTGTTCCAGCTTAGGCCAATTCCATTTAAAATTACACTGATCAGAGGAAATATCCAGATTATCATACAAAACATTTATAGCTTGTGAAAACTGAATTTTTCAGTAAAACGTTTGTTCCTCATATATTTCATGAGAACATTTCCATCAAGACATATTTTATAGGCTCTTGGGAGAGTGCATCTAGAAAAAACTCCTCAAGAAGACATCTTGTGTTGGGAAAGGATAAAGAATTGATACGATCACAATAAAGTTCTTTGCAATCATAATGAAGCACTCTTTCCATCAACTTGTCATCATTAATTTTTTGCCATCTTCTGCTAAGACAGGTTGTACCTTATGCAAGGTACCTATTCTAAGGGTGGGAAACGCAATCAGGAGGAAAGAAGGAGGGGAAAGGGATGAGTTCAAGGGCTCCCTGTTTAGAAAGGATTAGAGCAATGTTTTTACAGACATTCAGATCAATTAGGTACCAAAAAAGGTAATTAACTACAAATATCTTCACCCTCCTCCAGACTGTAGTGAATATATTGTCACGAAAGATAGGACAAACTCCCTCTCCTACTACATATTTGGAAAACAAACAAACAAAACCAACACAAAACAAAACAAGGGCAAAAAATAAATATACTGTCACAAAGTAGAACTTTATATTTCTTAAAGCCCTTTTTCTCCATATGCTATGTTCATATCGTGTTCCCCAGAGATGTGAATTTTTGTCTGTAAAATAGATTGACTTGACTTGACTTCATTCTCACTAGTTTTCTGTAATATGGGAAAAGAAAAAAAAAAAGTTCTTATGCAGCATTGTTAGTGTTATCCATCTGGAAAACATAGGTTTTCCTCTGTGGCATGCCAATACCCTAAGAACAGAAACACAATGACAGAGTTAGGTGGTTTAATAAGCTCCTAGAGTCATTTTATTATGGAAAACCTACTGAGCTTTTAAGCGTTTGTTAGCACATGAGATAACATACAAAGAAAAGATCCCTGTGCTTGCATCCTGATTTAAGACCTCGAGAACTCTACACTATGTTCAGTGCACCCAGGTTCCAGTGCCCAGAGGACAAGCATTCTCTGCTCCTTTTGATACAAATCATGCAAGGTTGTATCTCATAATTTAGTCCACTACTGAATAAGTGAACTAGCTAAAAGCACTGAGTGCTTTTAGAGATTGACCATAGAGACTAAAAATCCATACCATGTTCGGTAAACATGAGTAATCTAAGCCATTGAAAAACAATTGTTTATAAACAAAAGATTTCAAAATACAGAAGCTCTAAGAATTCATAGAGAGCTGGAAAAATACATCATAGTAACTAAAAAAAAAGAAAACAAAATTGCCGTGATAAAAAAGAACACAAACTCTACAGAGCTGCCCAAGATCCCTTAGCCATTCATTTATACCAGAATTGCTGGAACAGGTGGTGCAATATGAAACTGATTTTTTAGATTAGCCACCAATGGATACTGCATACCTACACTAGCTACATATGCAACCTGTGGAATCAATCTGTGTGCACTATTAAGATAAAGTTATTCATTTGAAGGGCAAATCTAATACTACGTGTACAGAACGTGTACATTCCATTAACTTTGAGCGTACATTATGTTTCTAAAATTAACATCCATTATTCAGTAATCAATGAAGAGTGTGAAATATATTTCTAAGAATCATTGTCTTATAACAATGGAGGCAGTGTTGAAACAAAACTGAACAAAATGTATTTAAGGAGGAAACGGGAAGAAAGGATTCAATTGAAAGGCTGGAGAAGTTGAACTTACAGTAACCACAGGTACAGAATTTGAATTTTAAAAAATCTATCGGTTAGACAAATTGAACATTTGCCTGTTTGGAGTCAAGGCTGGGGACTGCTCAAGAGATGCAGCAGTGTGAATTGCAGAATGACAACAGCAGATTTGTGGGGAGCAGAGCTTGGGCCTGACACTCTCTGCACACGAATTTAGCCGGGCAAATGCACCTGTTGCACTGACTTCCAAAAAGCACTTGGCCTACATGGCTGTGGAGTGTTATGGGAAAGGTTTAGCTGGTTGTCAGCTCTGATAAAAACCACTACTATTTACTGCACTTCCTGGATGAACTGCATCCTAGGTTCATCATCTCATCTTGTCTGATGACTGCTGATTGTCCACAGGACCTGTCACTGTCACCAGCATATCCCTGCTCAAATGCTGTGGGATTGCACCTTCTTGGTGAGATCCTCTTTGCTATGAGCTCATCTGCCTCTGTGGAACAATCTGACCTTACTGCTCCCCAGCAATTAGAATTATGCCAAAAGCACTCTTAAATGAAATTTCTCTCCAAAGGGTCAAACCCCAGAGAAGAAAAACGTTCTTGTGTTGCCAATTCAAGAGGAAATGAAGTTGTGCATTTAATATGCAGGCAAGAAAATGGCTGTGGCACCTCCAGATACTCCAGACTTAGTAAAAAAAAATCAATTCAGACTGAGAGTGGGCAAATTAATACTGTGGAATACAGTGGCTATACTGTATAATCTGTATAAACATTCAATGTCTTTCCCTATGTTTCAGCAAAGATTTAATACAGGAGTCTGTGGTGAGCTGACATAATACTGAGATTTCATTTTATTTTTAAAATACACCACAGATCATTTATTAATACATGAAGGGTTATAAAAAATTAAAACAGGTCTGTAATTGTCAAAATCAATGCACAAAATATATTAGCTGATTTTTGCACTTACACTGTTTATTCGCTTACTCAGGAATTTGGAAAAGTCTAATTCACAATGGATTGCATCAGTAATGTTTTTCTTCCATAAACATATTTTGTAAACTAAATTATCTGTTAGTAACATAAATCTAGACAGTCAGTTATACTCTGAAAAATTCTCTCTTGACTTCAACAACAAACCCAAATCTCTCCGCTTGTCTAATCCTAGAAATTCTTGGCTCATGAAAAATTTCTCATAAAAGTCAATAGCAACAGCAAATTAAGTCCAACAGAAATTTTGCATGAATGAGGACATTGTGAAACTTACAGATGAAATTTTTCTTGTCATCACACAGAGCAAAGGATAAGAAATTCCCTTTTCTCCTTCTTCACAGCTCTTTTTCACAAAGCTGATGCCAGGCCAGAGCAGGCTATGAACAATAATCTATGCAATTTGGAAAAAAATGTACACTTGAAAGGATTTTTTTTTTTTCACACAGCATGACTTGTTTTACAAAACTTAGGAATCATCCTAAGTTTCCTAGTGTGTTACTTACCGTAACATAACTATGTTCAGAGGTATGTGCATGTCTTTTTTGTACAAGCACCTTCTAACATTCATTAACTGTGTTCCTAGGGGATGTACACCCAAGAGAATGTGTGAAGGGAAACCAGAGGAAGAAGAAAACCTGTCCAAGTCTTCCTAAGCAACAGCTATCCAACTAATAAATTACAGCCTGTGAAAGGGCATCCAAATCTGTGTCTTTGTATACCAGCTGGTTCCCAGGAGGCATTCCCTCAGGACTTGGGCAGAACCTGGCAAAGCTGGACAGCTACCAGCATAGGAGGATGCATGTCTGTAAGCTCCACTCAGCCTAGAAGAAGATTCTGGCCCTACATTAAATTTTAGGAACTCAAACACAGGAAGAATTCTCCACGAGAATAACACTATGTACATACAGTGACTGCCATGGAATGGCAATGATTTAGAGTACTTAAGATCTGAGCTGTTCATTTAGCAGTGTATTTTGATTTCAAAATCCATTTCACTTGTGCACCTCTGGTTGAACTATGCTATGACTTAGTCATTCTTTGGAAGCAGCAACAACAGCCCTGTCTTTTTGTGTAAGTTATGACCCAATATAATTGACTTCAAAAACTTCAGTGTAAAAATCAACGTTAGGAGTTTGAAAGTAAAAAAAAAAAAAAAAATCTCAATCCAAAAAACTTAACTACTTCCCTTAACTCATGTTGA
>VWZT01004606.1:1571408-1589943 GCA_013397055.1 Pachycephala philippinensis | reverse complement strand
ATAGTGATAGTAATAGTAATAGTAATAGTAATAGTAATAGTAATAGTAATAGTAATAGTAATAGTAATAGTAATAGTAATAGTAATAGTAATAGTAATAGTAATGTAATGATTTTTAGAGGGTACCTAGAGTATACATAACTAGCACTACACAAGCAGGGGTCATTAGGGTCAGCACACACCTCTCACAAAAACAACATCATAAAATGAAAGTTGCCACATGTACATTGGTTAGCTTCGATGGAACCCCATTTCTTTCCTCTTTCACCCTGTAAATCAATGCACTGCACCATACAACAAAGCTTTTCCTCTAACTTGTCAGGCAGGATGAGGCCATTAGTCCCATCCCAAGCCTCAGATGCAGACCTCACATACTTGATAATGGTCATCATGCACAACTCAGACAGCAAATATTAGGGAATTTTTGGTACACACGAGTCTCACAATGCTTTAGCTCAGTGAACTGAGCTAAAAGAGCATAGCAGCAACATCCGAGATACAGTTTAACGAGAAGAAGCTATCCTTAATATGTTTAAAACATTATATTAACACAACAAGAGACAAGACAGGGTTGAGGCATTCCTGGGACAAGGGCTGGTGGCCCTGCAGGCCTGAAGTGAGGTCCTGGGCCATGGCCATATTGGAGGATCTCTGGAGGACAACCAGTGAAGGAGGCCCAATGGCAACAGGTCAGTGGAGTCAAGCAGCTGGTGCTGAGGAAATTATTTTGATCCTCCACTGACTCCAGGAGTGTTCCTGAAGACTCTGTCGGCTCCAGTCCCATGGACTGAGCCCTTATGAGCAGGTGGAGCACACAATTTCTGCTCCCAGAGCAGAGTACATTTGATGATTTACTTTACTCTAAACAGAGTCTGGTCCAAGTACTCTGGGAATGTTTTGCAATCCAAGCAAAGAAAATCAGGAAATTTTTCTCTGATGCAGACTCAAATACTAATGAAGGTGCATCCAGTGCTCTCAGCCCTACCTATTTCTGAGTCCAGTTTTGTCTTGATTATTTCTATCTTTGTACATGGGATGCAAAATGAACCACCCCAGACTTCCCTGCTGCCAACAGAGGTGGTAGTTTGTGATTTAGTGTTTTTAAAAATTAACATGTTTCCCCTATCCCTACGCACAAAGTGGAAATTTAAAAAGTCTGCATGAAAATATGTAAAGAGCTACTTGTAGGAAATTCTTGGAAGGTACTGGAACCAAGGGACTTTAAAAGCCGGTCTCTGTGCAAGTAATTCTGAAAGCAAAAACCTGGGACTGGTTAAATCTCTTTAGAATTCAGGCATGAAATGTCTAGTATTACAGTACTTGCTTCGTACAAGTAATGACTGCTTGGAGAGACATTACAATAATTTTGTTTCCTGAAATTTTCCCCAGTCCATTTTTTAAAACACATTTTAAATAAGTTATATGTTGTTTGTAGATGTCTACCTTTGAAATTTAGAAACTGAGGCAAATAAAAGTTAAGTAAGTTGTTCAAGGTCCCATGGAAGTCTGTGTCAGAATTTCATTTTCAAGGATGAATTATGCTGTGCACATTAATAATGTAAAGTGTAGTGGTCCAAGTTGACATTTAGTTTTTCCTTCTTTATAAAAGCAGGAACTTTTGCTAGGTGAGTAGGGGACACCATACAAAAATAACTGTATTCTGGAGAAATACTCAAAAGATATCACATTCCTGCTGAGCCTATGGTGGTTCTATTACAACAAATTATGGAAGATGCCACTAAGAGGATCCACTGGCAACATTTCTAATAGTGCAAGCATCCTGATATTAAAACTTCAGTGAAAGACAGAATTCCTCATTATTAGCATCCTGGAAGAAAAAGATATCCAGGAGAACCTTAAGTGAAAGAAAGCAAACAGCCTTATGCTGTTGTTGGGCAGATTTTAATATGTACATTTCCTACTATCCAAGCATGAATAAAGGTAGGGCACATCTAACAAGTAGTTGATCAAAATCAGGTGGATTAAAGATAAAAGTTCTGAATAAGTTTTGAAAATATCTATGTGGAAATTCATACCTTTTGTTCATGCATTTGAAAACACCTAAACAAATAATTGGTTCTCCCAAGTTCCAGTCCTACATCTTACCTTTCTCTCACCACTATTTATCACAATGGAAGTGATGTTACACAGCCCTCATCAATATTTTTTCTTAAAATATGGGGCCTGATTTTGGAATATACATATTCCTTAAACATATATCCTCTTTTGAATAAGCGCAACCTTTATTTTTTAGTGACATGGTCGCACCCTCTGCTCATGTTCAGCTCTGAATAAATTCCCAATTATTCATTACCAAAGCTAGCACTCCTCTGATTTCAGCCAGCTGAGGCAGAAGACTGGGCAGAAAATTGCTCAGGGTACCCTGAGCAAAACCTACAGGATGAAAGTACATTAGGTCTCTGCAGAGACAGCTGTAACTCCAAAACAGACTCTTTTAAAATAAAGAAATAAGATTATCAGGGGGGAAAAAAGGCAAGATGCTGAGGACGGTGAAATAGTTCTTTGGAAAGTTTTACTTTGCAAAATGGGGCAGGTGTGGGTAAATGTTGGAGCTTTTAAGTGGTGGGGGGTTTTTTTGCAGTATGTTTTTTTGCAGTAAGTATTGGGTGAAATTTCTTCATGGATTTGCTCAGTGCAGTGCCACATGCTCATAGTTTGGACTGATGAGGAAACCACATTGAAAGACAGCAGCAGGGAATAAAATTTCTCCAGCTGCTGTGGCAATACATGCGTCTGTGCACTGCACTCTACATAATCCTAAAGAATATTACCTGGCTGCAGAAGAAAGAAGGGGGATATATATCCATAATATATTTAAAAAATAAACAAAACCAAAACTAAAATCTACTAGACCACTGCCTCTATAGGGGACCAGAAGATTAGAACAGAGCATGTCATTAGACAGGTATACAATTACAAGTGACTGAGACATAAAAGAAAGACACAGTCCCGAATTTTTTACTCCTTAAAATTAATTTGAAAAATCCATACTACTGCCTTTGCGTTTAAAGAATTTACCCGTTTGGCAATGTAAAGCACCATGCAAAATCTTTTTTGTTGAATAATATTTAATGTTGAACTCAAGTCAAAGTAAATCAGAGATGAACACCACCAAGCAGATGCATACTTAAAATAGCCACAAAACCACCCTAGCCAAAAGAAAAAGAGAAATCAATTAATGATAGAAACCTTCAAGAGTTTGGGGCATCATCATATGGTCGCTGATGAGATGAGGAAAAATCTTGACCTACAAGCAAGTACTGGCAGCAATGGCACACCAGCCAAAACGGGATGCAAATCTGATCCAGGGAGGCCACGCACCTATTACACCATCACACTGAATTCAAAGGTAGTAGAGAGGATTGGGTAGTTTTTGAATTTTTTACATTTCACACAGCAGTCAGGTGGAGTCCATAGCTCAGTGCTGATGGTGATCGTATCATGACTAGGAATTTGAAGCAGGACAGATGGAATTTCCTTCACTTAGGGAATCCCAAAAGTCTGCAAGAAACATTTGACATGCTCAAACAGTTTTTATGAATAGAACACTGTTATCTAACATGAAATTTTGCCACTTCTAGAGCAGAACTCAGCTAATATAAATTAGTGCAGGCTTTCCTGCAGGAAGTAAAAAATAAACATATCCTGTTAGAACTACAGGGGGAATTTCATGTAGGCAAAATCTAATTACAGAAGATGGAGTACAGCCAGTGACACCAAGTAATACACTTACTCTTGTGCAATGTGTCATAGAATTTTTTTTTAATAGTTAGCCTTTCTCTGGGCCTTCCTTTTTATTCATCTGAAATGCTCATTTGTATGAAATCAGCTGTAATGGATATAATGAAAATTTACACAGGTCTTGTATAACTGGATTTAATGGCTAGAATCTGAAGTTTGGGTTTGGCCAGCATCAAGCCACAAAGGCACCTTTGTATAGCGTCAAAATTTTTTTGCAGAAACTGGAGACAAGTGGCAATAAAAATTAAAGTGTTGAGACTGTCTTTTAAAATACTTCACACACTTCATAAATAAAGCTCTGTATTTTTAGAATATTAATAAAACTGTCCTACTTCTGCCCCTCTGGTTTTAAGTATCCATCACGTCCCTTTAAAGCAGTGACCCCTGAAAAAGGGAAGGAGGCAGAAAACGAAGCCAGTAATAGAGGCATATCCTGAAGAAACAAAACCAGAAAATTATTGAAATACACCCACACAGAACTGTTCAAAGCCTACCCAGCAAATTTCAAAACATCAATTTATGAGAGTGTGTGTGTGTGTGTGTGTCTAATGCCAACAAAATGACATTAGAAATTACATGTGATTTCCACATTGCCCAAACTTATAGGTGGCTCATTGAGCCCTGTGCCAAATTCAGTGAATTCCTCATGTGTTCAGTGGCAAGCACTGTTATCATGCAATGGTCAGTAGTGGTGCTCTGCACCAAGAGCTGGCATTTCTAGCTGTCTAGGTTTTAATTCCTTCCTCATGCCTTTGTGGTAATTCTGCTGTGGAACAACTTCATTAGCCTGCCACTCAAAGGCAGAAAGAACATCACAGTGTGCAATTAGCAAGAGAAGAAACCCAGGAGGAGTGAGCACAGATGCAACCACTTCTTGTATAGACAGCTCTTTGGCTTATTGATTAAGGCTCCCAGAAAGCAGAAGCAAAGGAGATTGTCTGCAGGAGTATTTGTATTCCACACACTAGCGTCATGAAAATAGTGAGAAAAATCAATCAGCAATAGTAATTTTTTTCCCTCCAGTTTCTAGGATTTTTTTAATACTTGGAGCAGTGCAAAGTCATGCCCCAGACGTCTCACATTACATTTACATATGGCTTGCTCGTCACCCCTTTTTGTCTTTCCCATTCCAAAACAAACAAAATTCTCTTCCATTTGCTCATAAAAGAAAATTTGTCCATATCCACATTACATGGTGAAGAGATTCCAACCAGGATGATGCCTGGTTATCTCTGCAAAGCTAAAAAACTTCACAAACATGAATTGATTTTAATATCCAGACATGACAGTAGGCATTTCAGAAGTTCATCTTTGTCAGCTTTGTCTTGTTCTGTGTTTGAGATTCTCTCTTTTTTAATTGGATTCTGTAAATACAACTCTATCTGATAACTAACTGTACTAAATAATCTATATTAACAAAACAAGTCCATAAACTGAAACAATGTTATAAAATCAAATACATATTCAAGAATCAAAAAAACCCTGAGTTTTTAAATTTAGGAATTGAATATATGAGTATCTTGATATCTTCATCAGGAGAGTATCTTCCCACTGTAGCAATCTAACTCACATGTGTATTTCCATGATTAAATTCAGTTAGTAAAAAAAAAAAAATCACTTTTTTTACAATCAAAAGTACTATTCTGGAACACATACTGTTGGGATAAGGGGCATAGTTAAGGTAATACCTTGGGAGAACTCTAGGCAAAACCAGAAAGCAAAATTTGGACCAGAACACTCCCTCTGTTCAGAGTTAGTTAGAGGCAGAGCATTTTTATTCAGGTCTCTCTGGAAATTGTTCCTGTAAGCAGAAAATCTACTCTTTGACTAGCTTCTAGCACTTCAAAGTCTGGGCTCGTGCCACAGGATGAAATAGCTATTGAGTGAGAAAAGGAGCAAAAGCTTTCTGAAGCCACCTTGCCAACATGACTCAAAACAACTATGAAGGGACCATCTATAAAGCTTGAAAGTTAAAGCTCTCTTCACACAGAATTTTTTTACCTTTCTGCTAAAACTACCAGAAAGCATCATTTAGTTCTTTAGAGCTTCTGGCATCTCCAACTGGCCTGAAACCACCAATTTGCCTTCTGAAGGACAATGATTTTTTTCACAACTTTGCTTACTGTAACAGTAAACTTTTAATACAATGTGATCTATGAATACTTTATATTTGTCTTGAATATTAATTGCCATAACAAGAAAACTATTGTGCTGCACAGCCAGTGCATGGCTAGACAGTAGAGAAAATGTTTCCACAGTAAATAAACGAGGTAGCAGACACGGGTAAGCCTGAGTTTATTTCAGGTGATCAAGTGATTAGCTGTTGTTTGAATTCCTGAAAGGAAAGCTGCCATCATCAACAATGCTTTCTTTTAATTTTTCTGCCAAGTAAATAGGTATGTACACAGGAGATTTCCTGTAGTGCCATAACATCTGTATTCAGAACATGAGCAAAACAATGAGGCTGTGTTAGCTGTCAGAGGTCATTAATGAAAAATGGATAACAAAAGAAAAAAAAGCACTGGAGAAATGGGGAAAACAGACTGTGTATGTGTTTCTGTTTAAAGATATGCCAAACAGACCTCACCTACATCTTAAACACATACATGACAGAAGAAGGAGGGGAAATCCATTTCATGAACAGTACTCTGGGACATTTCTTTAATCATGTGTTTATCGAAATTTTTGTATTTGTGCTTATTTATAGCGTTTAAAGCTACTGTCCGTATTTTAAAAATCTTTTGCTTGGTCAAAAAATAGTCATTTCACAATCCCACAGCATGAAACCTGTAATTTTGCCCACATTTTCTCTGTGCCTTGTGTCAGCTTCTCATCTTTCACGTGGTTGGCAATTTTCACCATTAAAATATGTGTAAATTACTACTTTCGCAAGAGATATTAGCAAGTCATTACTGCTAGTTAAAAAGAAAGAGTAAATACAGAAATAAGAATATTAAAAATTCTGTCTTCCCACAGGCCCTGAATGCAAGAAGTATTCAGTTTAAAAAAGAAATCCAAAGTATTCCAGACACTTTATATGAATCCAACTACCATTGCTCTCAAATTCAAGAAGTTTAGAGGAAGGCATTGGTGTTAGTAGATGTTATGCTCCATCATTATAAAAATTTCTTAACCCTATTCTGAGACCAAGTTGACAAAAATATTAAAATTTATTATAAAGGGGAATCAGCATTCTGAGTCGCTAGATATGTATCTTGAATAATAAAAAATGTGGGAGTTTTCTGTTGTGTAGAAAAGCATTGCCATAATTTTTTAGAGTTTTTGAATGTCAGAGCAATATGAGGGAATTAAAAGATGAACTTGGTAATTAAATCCTGGGGAGGGGGTTAGGTAGTTTAAAGTTATGTGATGATGCTGGCTTTGATATTTTCATGTTATTCCTACTGTTTCTTCCCTACAGATCATGATTTTCTTAAAAATTATTTACATTTGAAACTTGCCTCAAAGTCATCAAGAGCTGTATTATCAATAAAGTTGAACCAGTGCTACCAAACTGCCTGCTCTCTTTACTTTTAACAGAAAAATTCCAGGCGACAGAAATTCAGTGTAGTACACAATCTGCTAAAATTTATTTACCAAATTGTTAAAAATAAGACATATACTAACTGATGTCTGCCCTTCTAATATTATTTTGCTTTTGGAAGTTTTTTATTTAAGCAAGGAAACATATATTTTAGCAACAATAATAAATGTTGATTTTCTAGAAAGAAAAAAACCCCAAACCAATAGTCTAATTATGTTTCCCTTTACTAAAGAGCCTGAGAAGCATATGACAAAAACAGTACCTGTATGAACTCACTTGACTATTGCTAAAGGTTTTTCAGAGATTCAGTGGATGAAGTGGGTCTCTGGCCAGCTGATCAGAACAAATAACAGCATGGCAAAAAGGAGAAGATTGTGCAGAGGCCAAAGTGGTGGTAAATGGAAGCGTCCCTTGGCTGTGCATAGATTATATTGTAGTAGGCAAAGGAAACCAAGGTGGTGGTGTGCATTTGCATCTGGTAGTGAGGGCTTTATAATTCAATATATGAGACCACTGAAGAGGAACAAAACCATGCCAGTCTTGGTCATAGGTATGGTAGCTATAGCTACAGAAATAATGTAGAAAGGAATAACAGCAATCTAAGGTAACCTATCAGCTCATGGTAAAGTAAGGATTGTTAGGGACAGCTGCTGAGATCTGAAAAGACAAGGATTTAGGGAGATCAATTGTGAATTTCAATACATGAGATGATGGTCACGGCCTCTTCAGGAAACAGAAGCTAATTTGGATTAGGAATCAGAAGGTCTGAACATTCTTTACACCTTAATCCAAAGAAGCTGCACAAGGCATGTGACTATCAGATATTTATGTTATCACTAACATGGGATAATTATTTCCAGTCCCACTGCTAAACTGTTGATGGTAGAGCATAGAGAGGAGGTGGATGACCAAAGGAAAAAGAAAGAAAGAGCAAAGCACATATGTATGGAAGGAAGATTTAAAGCAACTGTGACAAGTCCTGTACCCTGTTGCTCGAATTCTCTGAGCAGCACTTTGCCAAATCACAATAGTCCCCTTAGAAGATATGGAAACCAGAAACCTGAACTCAGCTCTGGCCTACTTCTGGCCATAATCAGGGGAATTCTGGGTAAAATCCATACCCACTTATTATTTGAATCCCCGTCAGTTCTAATTGAGCAGTCCTCACACCATCAAACCTAGTGAGCTTTTAATAACACATTCTCCCTCCTTTTTTCTCAGTTTCTGTGGCCAGAAACAAGTCTCCTTGAAAGAGAAGTGTGAGGGGAGAGAAGTCAAGACTATTTCTGCATCTATTTTATGAAAAACTTTAGTTGTTTACATGCCAAAATCAGAGTTTTGTCCAAACCTTTGTGCTAGCTGGATTATAGTCTAAAAGGCTTGAACGTAACAGGAGAGGTGTGTCTTACGTGCTCTTTTATAATGGCCAGTGAATCCATAGGAACTCAAAGGAAGCTGAAGTATTACAGCTGGTGTTCTGAGAGAATGAGCAAGACAAATATGCCATGAAAATGACGGATAATAAAAACACTTCTGGGGACAAAACTGACTTCTTTCGAAGAATATATAAACTTACAAAGTCATAATGGTTATTTAAATAGGGAGATCCATGTCATTTGTGGAGAACAAACCACCAGTAGACTCTGTGAAGTTTCAGTCCATTAAATACAGAGGAGGTTTATACTATAACAAAAATATTTTAAAACATTTAATTGTTGGTATCTTATTATGCAAAGAAAGTATATCCCTAACTCTGACACCAAGTCCAGTCACAGTGAGAAAGCATTTAAAACACAAGTTTCTTACAATGTAATTAAAACAAAAAGAATGGCAACAGCATAAAAAACATGAGGAGAGTGAATAGGGGGTGAGTATTTTGCACAAGAAGAGAACATTCAGTGGAACCATTAGGTGTCAAATTTTAAGCAAATGGAAGCCGCAAAGTACTTCTCAAAATAATGGAAGATTATGGTGTGGAATCCATTGCCACAGGACACTGTAAATGCCAAAGCTGTAAATACATGGGAGATAGGTCCATCAGGGGCTATTAACACACTAGATACCACCTCCAGTTCAGGAAGTCCTTAAAGTTCTGACAGCCAGAAGCTGAGAGGGTATACCAGGGAAAGGGTCATTTCATTCTTCTTGTGCTTTAAGCATTCATGTAGTGGTCCTTGGCAGAGGCAGGACACCGGGCTAGAAGACCTGTAGGTTTGCTTAGGTATGACAAGTCTTAGTTCTCTTGATGCAGCAACAGATCAGCAAACAGCTGATTTCGGGTCAAGGAAGAAGTAAATAGTAAGAAGCTTGGCTCAGTGTGGCCTGGAATACATCACTTAGAAAAAGAAAACCATTTAAGGACAGAATCTTAAATGCAACTATATATATACACAAGCTACTTGGTCACTCAAAGTCATGGCAGGCTAAATTGAAGGAGTTCATCGTATCAGTAATTCAGAGAAACCCATTTAAGTTAATGGAATAAGCTGCTGATGGAAATCTTACAGAAGCACACAGTTAAAATCAATCCAAGTGAAAGGTGGAAGCATTTTTGGGAAGTAGGATATCAAATGACACACTGGATGGCTACACAGGTTTTGGATTAAGATCAGAAGATAAGATGGAGTAATGTTTTTATCATAAGCATGTACCATCAAAAAACATCAGGTTAAGTCAGCACATAGTCCTTAAACTTTCTTAATTATATCATAAAAGAATTTTGAATTTTGTAGTGTTTAAATTTCACACATTCGACAGATATTCCTTCAAGCATATCTAACGTCTAGGACCACTCTTTTCCCCAGGATATGTTTTCTGTATAGTGCTGCAGTGCTCTGCACAGGTACAACTTCATATGATGTATCACCTTTGACAGCGACCTGTATTACAGCTGGCACGTGACATTGAGGTAGGTGAGTTTGGGCATTTCTCTACAATATAAACCAGTGGAATAAGAAATGCTTACTTGGAAGAAATGACATGAAAGTGCAGCTCAGAGGCAGCTTTTAAGGTTATATTCGACATTACAGATTATATTGCAGATCTTTCAAACAACCACAGATCATTCATTCAAGCTCAGTAATTATAGTTTCTGGTATTTCAGGAATGTCCCAAACTAAAAGTTACATAAAAAAGATAGAACTTAATTTTCTCTGTGGTATATCAGAAATCCTTTTCCTGGACCAAACATACAACTATTTCACTTGTGAAATCTGTCTAATTTAAGTCATTAAAGCCTGCCTGCTTCCTCACTGGCCAACCTACTTATTAAGGACAGCTTTATTTGCATAATGAATGGTTACACTGGTGAGTCTGTGCTTGAGCTGCATGGAAAAGGCCACACAGTTTAACTGGAGGTGGTCCCATTTTCATGCTCAAATCAGGTGCAGCTCAAGTGTTTCAAGGAGGCTAAATAACATTCCTTTGTGGAAGTCACCTTAAACACCATCTGTTTTAATACCCTAAAACAGAAATAGGTCTAAATAAAGTTACAATTTCTTTACATGTACAATAAGGGTAAGTGAATCTCTAGCTGACCACTGTCTTCTTTCCACCTATAGAGGCTCTTTCCAGGGGTAGCTCAATTCCTAATTGACCACATGTAAATAAGTCTTGTATGGGACAATTGCCTAAATGTAAATAAGTCTTGTATGGGACAATTGCCTAAATATGAGGAGCTGTCTGACAGTTAAGTCCTGTATCTGAGGTGTTTTGGAGGATTGTCTTACAAATTAAATTATTGAAGTGTACAAATATCACCTGAATCAATACTGGCAAATTTATTAATATGCAAATTACAACAGGAAGATTAAGTGTCTACTAGATCAGGGAATCCATTTTAGATGTAGAATCATGCAGAATCACACTGTAGCACTACAAAGGCTCAAAAACCTTCCATCTGCCCAGGGTAGAGGGTGTGTTTTTTTGGTAGTTCTGGCTATGGACAAAACAACTTGGATATGAACAAGAGGCAGAGATGACACTGGCTCAGTTTGTAAGAACAAAGAGCCAAGAGCCACAAAACTATTTACAATTCTACAGTTCATGGGATGAAAGATTTAATGCATACAAAAACAGGAATTAACTTTCATATCCACCAAGTATGCTGTACTTTCAGGAAGGGGTGAAAAAATGTATTTGTCCATTTTGGAAGCTGAAATTTCAACTCAGCATTTTCAAAATTTGCAGGTTTCTATCATACAGAATACTCTCACTCATGGGATTGGTGAGCTCTGTAGCTCAGTTGTACTGGAGAAGTTACTCAGATTGGAAAAATGGAAGTAACACTAAATTCACTTAAAAAATGGATGTAGGACTTAGTTTGAGAGTTCTTTGGAGACTTTTCCAAAACAAGGTTTTCTTGAGAAGAAGATGTCTTTTAGATGATTCAGAAACATGCAATGCTTTTGATAACTTTCAGGACCCTACTCCGAACTGTTTCAGAAGCCACAACTTCATCAGACAGTCTAATCTTAGTGTCTAGCAATTAGTCCAGTGTCTCCACACTGGGTAGACAGAATTCTTTCGTATTTTATATTTTTCATCATACGGGATGGGCTGTGTTTCCAAGAGCAAGTCCAGTGCTTCAGCAGATGCACTGACTGCCATTCCACTTTCAGAACAGGGACTTCTGACACAAATAGTTCATGGTTTCCAAGGAAGCTTACTGCTTGTGCTCAAAATATCTGGGAAGTACGGAGCTGCAAAACTATTCTAGAAGAAATTAATTTCACCCCAAACACTTACATAATTCAGTCTCAGACTTCACTGGAGATAGTTAAAATAAATGTCAGAGCGAAATACCAACCCCACTCTCTTGACAAAATGAAAACTACAGCCAAAGGGCTTGATCTGTGCTAGAAACAGCAATATTCAGGAAGAAAGGTCTCACAAAAACTTAGTTAATCTTTATTCTAAACCGGTTTTCTCACAACTGGGTTTTTTTGTGCCTCTTCTATTCTTTCTCTCTCATGTACCTTTGACTGCCTTTCAATTTTTATGCCTCCTATGCTGTTTTTTGCTCCTCTCCTCATTCTTAAGAGATTTTCACCATCCTCTTGTAACCCAAACAGGCACTTTCTATTTATTTTCATAGCATCAAACATTGATTTTTGCATCCATGCTCCAAAAGACGTACCTTTGTAACAACAGTCCTATTTTAACAGTGAAGTGGGGAGCAAGCCTGAGATTCTACTTTTTCTCTATGGTTTTGCCTCCTTAACTGCTCTTTTGTTCTTGTTGCTGTTTTGTTACTACTCATAAAAAGGCACACAAACATATGCATGGAGAAAATACAGAAAGGGAGTTTGTTTAATTTACAATAATCAAATTCTTGGTTTACAACTCCTTTGTATTGAGGTCTCCAGCTAAGAATGATTCAAAGAAAACTGCCTATAACTAAGAATTTCTATATCCTACATCAGGTATAGCAGCAGAGTGGTTTGCACTTAAAAAATTCTTAGATTCAAGCTGGCAAGGTTAATTATGTGTGCATTCATGGTGACATTAATGGTGAAAAAGCTGAACAGACAAGAGTAATTATACTGCGAATTAATATGGGAGCAGATACTGCCCTCCGTAAAGTTCAAAAAACCTTTGTTTCCCCCCAAAACTCCCCCTATTGTAACTTAATGCAAAAGACTGTTTTGAAAAATAATGATTGGTTTGGATGTCATATCAAATTAGGTTTCCAATACCATCATAATTTTTAAGCTGATTACAAACGAGTATGTTTTTTTGTGTATCAGGTCCAAGAAGCAACGATCTTCTAGACTTTGCTTCAGTTTGAACTGCAAATGCACAGCAAACCACATAGCAAAAAGGTAAAATAAAAAATGTTATATGCTTTGCAATTTCAGGTTCTTTGTACAGTTTTGTTTGCTTAGAAAGCATTGGGGGTTACTCTTCAGTTTTTTAGCACATAAAAGTCCCATCTTCCAGGATCTGCTGAAACTGAATTATGTGCAAGACCAGAGTTAAGCAACTCATCTTTTAATTTCTGTTAAATTTTAGACTCAGATGTTGCACTGCTTATGAGGCTTTGCCTGGGGTGTGGAGAAATGTTGGAAAGCTGCCAGTCAAGTCACAGCTCATTTCTAATGCCAGTTCTCATATCCAATACTCCCACAATTTTCTTTCTCTGCTTAATAGGAGTCTTATCTCATTGGACTCTGCTGAGTGGACAGAAATGTTAGAAATTTGTATCTGTTCATTTTACAGATCTCCCACCCTCCTGCCTGGATGCATTGTCAATATTGGGTTCCTGAGTTTCTCTAATGTAAGCATTTCAGTTTTGACTTTTCAAGCATCTTCCAGCGAGCTTTTAGATGCTGTACAACAAGGGCTGCCTGGGACTCTTTTTATTTGCTTTTCATAAAATGAAAAGATATTTTATGGAGTTGGCTGCACTCCAGTTACACTTCTGTTGAAATGGTTTCAGAGGCGCAGGAACTCTTTCCTTAGCAGCATTCCCAGCCCCACAGCAGAGCAGCTGGCAGAGCACGTACTCAAATGCTGTTGATTGCTAACATGCAGCCTACTCTGCTCCAGTTTGAGCATGGATATCATCAGACATCTTCCACCTCCCTGACAAGAAAAGCAGCCAGAATTCAGCACCTTCCCCTGTAGGTCTCCTTTGGACCTTTTCTGAATTTTATATATATTGAGGTATTAATCTGGAGCAGACAGAGACAACAACAGAAAGTAACTTTATTTTATGGTCTACAGACAGAGCACTGAGCTGGGATGCGGGAGACCAGTGTTGAAGCTGTATGGATTAAAGCAGCTTTTCCCACACTGCAGATGGAAGAGCTCAGTGTCTGTGCCAGTAACTATAACACACCTTCTAATTTATTGTGTAATGTCAAGAATATATGGTGCACATTATTTTTTCCTTTGCCAGTTCGGCTGGTAATTTCTCTTTCTTCTAGTTTACGGTTTTCAAAGACAATTTTTTGCATTTCATTTAAAAGTGTTGCCCATGCCTCAGCTGACATCAGGCAACTTTGGACAGGCTACAAATGTTTAGCGATAGCAGCCAGTCTACCTGCTAAGCAATATGGAGGCAGTGTCTAGGCCTTTTGCCAGGCTTTGTTGTCTTGTCACTGTGACTGCCCTTGGGTCCCTTTAAAACAGGGTGGAGAGGGGGTTTAGTATCGCACATTTGTTCTACATTTTAAACAAAATTGAAAGTATTACGATTATCCGTGAATTTAAACCAAAATGAAGAGATGATAAACAGAGAAACTCATCAATACTGAAGTGCCATGTAACCTGATCATTATCATCATTCTTTTTATCCTACCACTTTGCAGTGTGTACTTATGAGAACTTATTGTTTTGGTAGCTTCAGTATTATCTAACAAAATATGGCTTGATTTTGTTGCCAGCTTTTCTCTCCATTGCTTCTCCAGACATGTTCCCCCTTACCCACAAGTACCAGGTTTTCTCCTCCAACTTTGCTGCCCCCCTCCCCTTTTTTTCAGACAACAGTCTTCATGTTCCTGTTCACAGGGATTTCACATAGCAATTAGAGCTCACAGGAAGAAGATTCACAGAAAGCTATTTCCCACTAAGATTCTTTTATAAACAAACTCAGCACGTGCAGCTCTTATTTAGTACATTTCACACTTTGTGCTCTGAACTACTTTGTAAGAGGAGCCATATTTTATGAACTTGCTGAATTTTTATACCAGAAGTCCCAGCAGAGCTGACTGGGACTAGAATCTAGTGCAGGATGATCAGGTTCTAGTAATTAGTGACAGAACAAACTTTTAGCAATTTGTCAAACAGCCCTAGGCAGCTGCAGATGTTGGGTTCTCTCTTTCCTACAGGAAGCAGTTACAAAACCTCAGTCCTCTTCAAATCAGTGAACAGATGGGTAATCACCTAACTGTAGCAACCAAAGGTGAGCCTATCTCTACATGCTATCAGATTCAGCTTGATTTACTTATTACCCGCTATTACCACATCTCTTATGGCATGCAGATTCATGAAGTTGGTAGCAGAATCTTGTGAAATTTCTTGGGCATGCAGTTAACTGAAAGGAGAAGCTCCAGTCAGGAACATACAGATTATTTAGTTTTTCTCAGCTCACATCATGCTTTTCTCTAAGAAATGTATGAACTACCATCCTGAATTAGTTTAATAATCCATGGAGAGCAGCATCGCCTTTAGTAGGATGGGTTTTGTGTTAGAAACTTCAGAGAACTCTGCAACAGTAACTGTGTAACAGCATGCTATCAGGGAGGTTTCTTCCACCCAGCAACAAAATTGTCAGCTAATTCATATTATAGAAGAGCTGAAAGCTGCTTCCCTTGTGTTTAAATGAAACAGTGCTCATCACTGATAGGTTGACACATCTGTTCTAAGTACCTAGGTAGGGCAAGAAACCTTAAATGCTTCAGACACATTGCCCAAATCCACCCTAAGTTCTAGGCTTTGATTTCCAAAGTATTTCACAGATCATTTTCTAGAATATTGCTTACACAACTCAGCTATAAACTCAGCTCCACTTAACCATGGCCTTGTTACATCATCCAAACAAAGTTGATGAGATTTAAAACCTCTGAACTGAAATTACTTATTGGCAGCTATATAACAAATTTTCATAGAACACAGGATAACTCCAGATTTTGGTTATCTTTAGGGAACATCGGAAAATCTCTTTTTCATGTAAATTACTTTATTGCATGTCACACTTTTTTTTTTTCTGTTTTTCAATCCCAAATTCTATGGTAATAATTACATGAGCATATCAATCTCAATCTATTTATTTCCTTAAGAAGACTCTAGCATGCAGGTCTACAGCAAAAGGCTTGTAAGCATGTACCATAAATGTTCAATCTATAAGAAGGTGTCTTAAAGAAATGCAAGTTAATTATTTCTTAAAAAAAAGGCACACAAACCAATCTTCTTTTACATGTGAAATCTTCAACATGGTTTCATGTATTAGATGACGTATGGGTAAAACTGTGTTTTTCTGACGTGGTTTTTTTAACTACAGCTATAGTTTCTGAATGTTTGGATTGCTACTACTTGGTAGGTGGTAATTTTTTTCACCCTAGGGAGAATTATTTTCATTGCATCATTAACTCCATGGCCACCCCAAGCATATAAAAATACAAAGAATTCTTACCTTTTACCTCCTAGAATGTATAAACATCAAGATAGTTACACTACTTCTCATCCCTGGATGAAGAAAATTTCTTTCTCTTTACACCAAAGTAAAGTCACCTATTCAGTTTGTCATTCAATGTTTTTATATTTTTCTTGTCTGTCATACCATAGTGCCCACTTCCTTTTCCAATGACACATCACATGTCTTGTGATATTTTAATATCTGCTACTAAATAAAATTTCACTTTTCCTCACTGTATGAAAGGAACACACTGTACCAATTAAAGAGCTTTCTATGAAGAAATCTAATTATATCAACACAAGGCCTAATTCAAAGCCTATTTTAGTCCGTGGAAATACTTTATTGGCTTCTTTGGGCTCAAGTCTATATTCAGCAATGCTTAAGTTGAATAAGAAAAGTGCTTATTTCCAGTTAACATACAATACATGGGCATATTGAATGCAAAAATGTATTTACATTATCTCTACATACTCCTATAAAGCATGCAAATTGACCGCTTTGGAAAGACAGTGTTATAGCAGAGCAAAAAATTCACATGAAAATTCATATATTCCTAGATATATGAATATCCATAGATATATCCATAGATAACATATGGAATGAGGAAAGAATTTCCTCTGTGAACATCACATGACGGAGATGTGAAACCTTCTTTGGGAAATGTGAGCATTCTTCAAGTTAAAATTTCTTATTCAATAACTTCCCCTAACTTTAATGTCCAGATTCCTACAGTGGTTCCCAGTCAAATAGCCACAGGCTATTCTTGGTTACCAGTGAGCATTTCTGCATCCATGAAAACCTGCATCTATCAAGAGACCCGAACACAGAAGTTGGAGCAGACCTTTTCTCTCTGTTTCTGCCCCTCAGTGGGACAGTGGAAGGAATGGGATTTGCTCTTTTTTTTGCATTGCCTGTTTTCTGAAAGACCCAGTGAGGAAGCCATTAGTAAGTGGAGCTGGCAGAGGAAGGGCTTGCTTTGGTCAGTGAAAAGACTACACCTAGATCCAGCCTCTGCCTGAGACAGCTTGCTGTGCAAAACAAAAGTCTCTGTGTGCAAATTCCCTCATCACACACTTTCTTTGTCCACTGTACCAATTCCGCCTGGCTGGGAAATTGCCAGAGCTACCAGCAGAGTAACTCAATAGAGGAGAGTTTGTTTTGAGGAAAGGAACAGGACCTGTGGCTCCAGCTTATCTTAGTGTAGGAGCTGGAAATAAACCACAACTACTGATGAGTTTTCCCTGTTTTCTCCCTCAGCAGAAAGAATTGCATTTGCAGAATTTTACCATTGACAGGAATGGGATCAGAACCTCATTTCCAAACTTTTTTAAATAGAGAAAATCCACCAAGTAATCACTAGAGCAACTAAAGATTGTGGAGGTGATGCCAGCTATGAAACATGAATGTATATTTTGAAAGCTAGCCAGAATAATTTTAATGACTTTTCTCAACCCCTGTCACCTCTAGATAAAATAGTGACTTTGCTTTGAGTGCGTCCCCTGGACGCAGGCAGAGCATGTGTCATTTGAAAAGGGAGATGAGCTTGAAAGAATAAATTTCTGCTAAATTCAATGTTATTTCAGAGGAGAACTTCTCATCTTGGGCTTATTCTTTCTCAACACACATATTCATGTTTATTTCCCAATCCAAATTTTTAACACAGCTGGCTAAATCTGCCTTCCCACAACTTTATTTAAGGAAATCTATCCAAGTGTTTTCTGGACAATGTTAACTTCCCATTAACATAAAAGCTAAACCTCCAGAAAGCAAAATCCTTCCTAAAGGTACCGTAGCACATTCTCAGCAGCAGAATACTATCAAGATGAATGGTTTACATTATGATTTGTGTATCCAGAACCTTTTGTGAAGTAAGCATGTGACAAAAAACCAAATTTCCAATGCAAATATTGAAACCTCATAATAACAGGCACTAGCATTACAGGTCTTGACTGAAGTTACTTGAAAGTATGTTGTGGTGGTTTGAAGAGACTGAGTTGATGGACAGGGTTTTAGACCAATCGCTTCTCACGATTTTGCATATAAAAGGGCACTGAGGAGGGGAAGTCCCTCTCTTCTTTTCCGGTCCCTGAG
>VWZT01004606.1:1425012-1571201 GCA_013397055.1 Pachycephala philippinensis | reverse complement strand
TGTTAGTAATAAACTTCTTTGTATTCTTTAAAGTTTTGAGCCTGCTTTGCCTTTCTTCTAATTCTTATCTCACAAAAGGTAAAAGATGCAAACTAAACCACCACATATGTACATATGCATAATTATATAAATACTTAAACTTTGATTAGATGTGTGTATTTGCTTAACTCTAATTCATTAGACTACTCAAAAAACAAAACAAAACAAACAAAAATGTAAAGACTGTAAAGCCCAAGTATAATAGAAATAATCACGAAATATATGACAAAAGATAAAACAAAATTACAGGAACAGAAGTATACATGTTGTGAGCAGCACTGTGGATATCATTATCTCATGCAGAAATTCACAAGAATTTTGCTTCTAATTTTGATCCAGGATTCAGTTATAGCACACTCCCAAATTCACTGCTCTTTTCAAACCTCTAGACATGAAAATTGTTCTAATTCTTCTTTCTTAAACACAAGTCAGTACTTCAGTCCTCATTCTTCTGTGTCTGTCTTTCTAGGAGTTTAACATTTCAGTCCTCATCGTTTCAGCATAAATATTGCATTATACTGTAAAACAATGAACAGCAGTAATTCATGCACAGCTGCATTATTAAACAAACATTATTTCTGTATGTTACAGATTTCTCAAAGAAGACCAAAATTTCTCAGTTGCAAATATCCACTGTATCTAAGCAATCCAAGAACTGACTGTTCAGCAGTATCTTTCCAAAGAAAATGAGAACGTATTAATGTGATAGAAAAGCTTCCCTAGAAGAAAAGACCCGTTTACAGTAATGGAGATAAAGAGATTAATTGGCTTATAGTGGTTACTAAAAGCCAGTCAATGGAATATCAAATCTCTCAAAAATGGAGGGAGGAAAACAGATTGTAAGCCATCAGTGTTAAATTAATCTTTTAGACTGCAATGACTGACAGACATGTCTAGCCTGAATGTCCTTGCATAAAAATTCAAGGGGAGTTTTTCACAACCTGTATACAAAAGGCAGGGAAATCTGTTTATGTCTTTCCTTCCTGTTGCTATCTCTTTATGGGTGACTGGCTTAAACTCCTGATGAAACTTCCAAATATTCAAGTGGAGTATCCATACTATTTTTCTGGACTGCAGATCACAACTTCAGTAGGCAAAGGGACTGAACTCTTCTATCGCTTTTGCCATTCTTCAAATCTATCTAATTTCTGATAAAAATCCACATTAATTCTGTAAGATTCCACTAAACAACCTTGAAACGCATCACATTAATTTGTTACTGTTCTTAATTTAAAGAAGATGAAGGCCAAGTCAAAAGCTTGCATACAGACCAGCAGGAAAAAAAAACCTGGAAACACTTAACTACACACTGAGACTCAGGAGTCAAACTGGGCTATGTTGTACAGTAACTAGTTCAGCACATGAATGGAGGCAGGCAGAAAATGGGATTGCTAAATGTTCAGTACTGGATTAAAAGAATGCCTTCCAGTTATAAGAAACATCTACTTAGCAGCAAAAATAGATATTGTGATTCAAACAGAGCTTAACTAACCACTGAATTTATCTCTAAAATCCATGCGATTAATTTCTTCTCTCTTAAAATTGTTTTTAATGCCCATTCTCTTTATAACATTGCATACACTTTCTTTCAGTGACTCTCTGTCTCTCCATTCCTTATCTGAACTAAAATATGGACTTGAACTTTAGATCTCATATAGAGCACCTTCTCTAGGTGTCCTAGAGAAGCCAGGCACTAGGAAAATTAATTCTGCTTGAGACTAGAAGATGTTTGTGGGCTCCTGGCAAAGCTAAATGCCATTATTTCCAATAGGTAGAGGAAGCCAACGGGCGACTTTTACAAAAAGAAACACAGCTGCCACGTGCAGACTCGAATACTGTATTATGTGTGCACCTCTCATTTTACACAGATGAAATGTTATTCTTGACCTTGACTCCACTTAGTGCACTGGAGGTTGAAATTTGAGGGGTGGTGTGGGCATGGGTGTGGTGTTTCCAGAGGAATGACCCACCATTGTGCTGTGGAAACAGAGTGGGGAAGGGAGGAAGTTAATCCAAGCATCTTCTCTGACTTCCTTTATGTCCCATCTCTGAGAAGTTGCTGCCTGAATTCCTTGGACCTGGAGACATTCCAGAGCAATTAGACAGTGCATCCCCTGAAGCAGGATTGCAAATTAATTTTCTGAGCTCTTTTTCTTCTTTTCTCTACAATTAGCTAGAGGGAGGGAGGGGAGGGGGAGGAAGACTTAGGGCTGTATTGCATCTATTTTAAGAAGACAAAACAACATGGATCTCTGTGCCCACATACCAATGTAGCCAACACTTTTTCTTCTTCAGTTCTTCAGTTTGTAAGAAGTTTTGAAAGTCTGTAAGAAAACAGCAGTCAAGTTCAGGACTGTTGAAAAATGGAAAGCTCGGATTTACCTGACTTTCTCTTTAGTGATTTTTCATGTTGATTCAAACACTGTGATGAGATCAACAAAACACAGACAAGAATCTGTACTCCAAATGCATTCAAGAGTCATGTGCTAGCTAAGAAGTACATTCAAACAGCAGTTCATTCAAATTATTTCACATTATTGCCTATTTGACAATATGTGTGTAAGCCTTCTCAGATACAACCAAAACCAGGCAGTGCCAAATCTGGAAACTTTATTTTAAAGAGATTTAAAACCCGGGGAGCTCAACAGCAGAAGAAAGTTGAAATGTTAGCAGTATTGAATCATGCAAGCTCCAGAGGTCAATTCCTCTCCTTATGGTTTAAAAGATGGCTTTTTAAATGTTGATGAAACTCCAAGTGTATGGAGTTACTGGCTGTCTACAAAGGCTTCTTTACATCTTAAATATTATTTGCTATACCCACCAAAGCTTTTTAAAGGTCTAGAAGCAAGCTATGCAAAAAAGGATCTCTCCAGATACCAGACTCTTAACACTGCATTTTTTCAAGTATTGGCACACTGTTTAGGACAGGCTTCTATAAATCCTTTATTCTGATTCAGCAAAATAGGCTGGCTGGCTGCAGAAGGGAAGAAGCTGATAAATGGGATATTGCACAAAGAATAGCAAGGTAGGAATACAGTGTTTAAGTGTGTTCTTTGCAATTCTGCTAACAAAATGCATTATAACTAGCTGAACCTGTGAAAGAAGATTTAAATAAAATAGGCGTCAGTGTCAGAGTAAACAGCACTTGTAAAAGAAGTGTAACATTGCTATATCCACTGCTTGAGGTTTTTTCCAGGCTTCAGTCTCAACTTTTAGCTATGTGATGCTCTTCTGAATCATCTAGTAATTGAGTGTGTGGACTTAGGGAAAGATGGCACTTTCCAAAGCAACTCAATATATTGCAGCAAGTTATAGGAGATGCTGTAACTTAAAGTTCTTGTAGCACTTAATAATTCTGAGCTTGTGAAGTCTGATAATGCAAGACAGTAAAAAGTGATATCCTTCATAACTGACTAATATTGGTGTAGTGTTATATCCAGAAAGCCAACTTATTCATCCTCTTTTGCTGCAGATCTTTCCTTACAGGGAGAGGGATGAAGCACAGTCTTGGAGCCTAGGAGCAGTCCTTCTTTTGTGGTACCATTTACAGTCTCACTGTTTCCTTCACTTGCTGCTTTCTCCTACATATTGTTTTATACTACTGTGTGAAAATATTCAAAAATAAATTATCCCTCAATACATAAATTCTAAGCCTCTGAATGCAAATGTTTGCATGGTAAATAAAACAATGACTCAGTTAATTGGTGAGGCCGAATTTTCTGTGATTCAATTTTATTCAGTTTTATTTTGTTTCGTCTGATAACAGATGAGCCATAGACAAATCAGTTTCCAGGAAAGTATATCATCTCACCTCTCTCTTCTCTTCTCTTCTCTTCTCTTCTCTTCTCTTCTCTTCTCTTCTCTTCTCTTCTCTTCTCTTCTCTTCTCTTCTCTTCTCTTCTCTTCTCTTCTCTTCTCTTCTCTTCTCTTCTCTTCTCTTCTCTTCTCTTCTCTTCTCTTCTCTTCTCTTCTCTTCTCTTCTCTTCTCTTCTCTTCTCTTCTCTTCTCTTCTCTTCTCTTCTCTTCTCTTCTCTTCTCTTCTCTTCTCTTCTCTTCTCTTCTCTTCTCTTCTCTTCTCTTCTCTTCTCTTCTCTTCTCTTCTCTTCTCTTCTCTTCTCTTCTCTTCTCTTCTCTTCTCTTCTCTTCTCTTCTCTTCTCTTCTCTTCTCTTCTCTTCTCTTCTCTTCTCTTCTCTTCTCTTCTCTTCTCTTCTCTTCTCTTCTCTTCTCTTCTCTTCTCTTCTCTTCTCTTCTCTTCTCTTCTCTTCTCTTCTCTTCTCTTCNCTCTCTTTGTAACTCTGGCTGTTTCAGCCTTTATTCACAGGAGAAGTGCTCCAGCCCTCTGACCATTTTTGTGGCCCTCCTCTGGACTTGCTGTAACAGGTCCAGTTCCTGCACAGGAGACCTCAAAGCTGCATGCAGCACTCCAGGTAGGGTCTCACCAGAGTGGAGTAGGCAGGCAGAATCCCCTCCCTTGTCCTGATGGCCACTCTGCTTTCGATGCAGCCCAGGATACAATTGGCTTTCTGGACTGCGAGTGCACTGCTGAGTCCTGTCCCAATTTTCATCCATGAAAACCCCAAATCCATCTCCACAAGTCCGGTCTCAATGAGTTCCTCTCCTAGTCCATGCTAATATCTGGGGTTGCCCTCACCCAGGTGTGGCACCTTGCACTTGGACTTGCTGAACTTCAGGAGTTTTGCCAAGGCCTACTCCTCAAGCCTGTCAAGGTCCCTTTGGATGACATCCCTTCCTTTAAGTGAAACAACTGCACCTCTCAGCTTGGTGTCATCTGCAAACTTGCTGAGGCTGCACTCAATCCCACATTCATTTGATGTCATTGATGAAGACATTAAACAGTATTGGTCACAATATGGACCCCTGGGCAACACCACTCATCACCGATCTCCATCCAGACATTGAGCTGCTGACCATCCATCAGGTCCGTATCTCTCCACTGTCCTGACACGTCAGCCTGGCAAGAAATGTGTTTACAGGCGCAAAACACAAACACTCACAGAAACAGGATAAGACAGTGTGCTAATTTCTGCTGTAAATTTGCTTCCTTAGCATACCAGAGCAACTGAAGGCATTAGGGACTAATGAAAAACACATATCTGTCTTGTGCTTCTGGCTGAAAAGTACCTTCAATCATCAATTAAATGCCAGTCTGACTGCTTTTTCTCTAAAGCAACCAGTCCTTCATTCATTTTCTGCAAGCAAGAACTTTCATGCCAGGTTATTTTCTCAGTTGTGCATTCCTTATTCTTCACGAACTCTGTAGATATCAAAAGATTTACTGCAGCTTTGCAATCTGCACCAATCAAAACTCTTTTACAGTGTTTTCACCATCCTGGCTATTATTTCCTCCTTTATGCCACAACTGCAACTCAGTCAGTGCTGCTTTCTGGGTCTAACTGGACTATAGTTATTTTGAAGTGAAATGTATGTTATAAATACATAAATACATATCTCTTGATGTGGTAGCCTTAGTCTTGCTTTGGTTAGGGTGGCATGGCTTTAAACAAACCCTGTAATGAATCTTCCCAGGTATATTCTATCCCCTGAGATGTGTGAACTAGACAGTTAGAAAACTGTGTTAAAAATATATGTGTCCTCTGTCATATTTCCACAATACGTGTGTTGAGAGCATCATGGAAAAATGAAGCTTCCCTGAATAACTTAAGTGCATGACAACATATTTAACAAACTTACCCCTAGGAATAACGCAATATTTTTTCCAAAAGGAGAAAAGGCTGCACCATTGTCTGCTGATATATAAAAGTTCTCAGAGCAGGTTTGGCCCAGACATGACAAATGAAGTGGATTACCTAACATAGCCAGATCCTACCCTAATTAGTCTATTGCTATCAGTATTTTATAAACCTTCTGTTATTTGGAGAAAGAGAAGAAGTTCCCAGGAGTACCAAAGAGGAAAGGTTATTCATATTATTTATGATATTTAGGTTCCTACAGCCATTCAGATGTAAAATAATTCCACCTCTGGGTAAAAGGTTATTTATAAGGGCAGTTTATTTAAACATATCAATTTTTGAAGGTGTTCCTATGAAGATTTACTGTTGCTTACTCAATGGTGTGAATAATTCATTCTTTTCAAGACACGCATACACTCATTTCAGAGAGGAAATGCCTCCAAAACCACATTTATTGACTTGGGGACCAGCATTCACCAAGCAACATCAGATAAGTAACTCACAGTAGGAAATAAGAGGAGCTTTAAGGAACATGCTGAAATGAGAAAAAAAGTTTTAAAAAAAGGTTTTTGCCCTTTGCTGTTCACAACAAAACAAATATTGTTTCTTACACAACAAAAACCCTATTTCACATTTATTAGTGTCAAAACTTAAAAAGACATTCTGGCTGTAAAATTAAGCAAATTATGTACCAAGAACAACTGGAAGTAAACAACTGCGTCCTGCCCTTCTCAGTGACAGGAGCTCTTTGGCACAGGGACCAGTTAAAAGGCCCAGCAGTGTACCCTGCCCTTGGAGAAATGTAGCCAGCTGGTTTGGGGACACAGCCAGATCCACATAACTACTTGTGGTATTTGGCTGCAAGCTCTGAAGGACTGCACAATGCTCCATTCTCAATCGTGCAAGTGGAGCCCTCTTCTACATCACTGCCTGAGGCACCCGCCTGTGACTGCTCGTGCTAGTCAGACATGGCTATAGATGCTGTAAGGTATTCTTTCTACCACATTTTGTAAAAAAAAACCTTCAGAATTTGCTGTAGAATGGGTTAGTCTCTGATTTATAGTGAAAATGAAATGAAAAGAAAGATTTGCGGACTAAGTGAAATGAAGCAAGGAATTGTGGGGTACCGGTGACAGATGATGGCAGACTGCAGATGAATTTTTCAATAAAGTCAAACGATCCTGAAAATACACATCTTCAGAAAGAAAAGAAGTTACTCTCTGATGTAAAGGGCACCCTATTGGCAATTATAAGTGCACTGGATTCACATTCAATTAAAGGGGTATGAGATAGCATTAGACAGCGCTAATTTTGGTTTTTTTCCGCTGTGCTTGAGTCATGTTCACTCAGCAGAGCTGGGACTAGCTCCTGATGTGTACATCCACATGCAGCAGCAAGGACACCAAAGGACAGCCGGCTTTTCTTCAATGCCACCTTTTGCCTTCCAGAATGTAGAACATTTTCTAACATTCCAGTAATTATATAAAAACTGGATGTAGATGTTTATTGTCTTACACTTTGAAGAGAGAGGGAAGGCAGGAAATTCTCACATGTAACTCTTCAAATGGAGATTTTCAGATCTTCTCTTTTATTTTCCCAAACACATAAAACAATTGGAACCCCACCCATCAGCAAATTCACAGCAGATTCCGAAACCAGAATATTTCTTTAATGCAAAACAATCTTTCAGCTCACAAGTTCAGTTACCATTCTTCAGCAAAACAGCAGAAGGATCAGCAATGTCAACAAATTGCAACAGACATGCCATAAAAATCCCTTATACATTTAACAGCAAATTCACTGCACATATTCAAAGTAGGTCATTTTATCAGTGTGAAATCCAAGCAAGAAAATGCAAACTTAATATTATCTACAACTAACAAAGGTATTTCTGTGGAGGCAGTCAGGACATCTCAATGTCTGTACAACAATTACTGAAGAATAGTCTACTAAAGAGTAATATTTTTCAGTCAACATTAATTGTACACCTCCAAAAGTGTTGCAATAGAATTTCTAAGTGTAGCATGACTTAAACGCAGGAGAGAAGTGGAGAAACTCTAGTCCTGTAAACTTTTAATAATTACACTAGTTGCCTATGGTTTTTATGGCAATATTCGCACAAGTAATATTGGAAGTTATTAATGTTTGCAAGGTAAAAATTTAAAATTTGCAAGGAAAAGATTACAAGCACTTCTGCTCTGGCATCTTTCCCATTAATGAAATGGGAAGACTGTATGAAGTCAACCAGAAACAGGTATTTACACACAGTTCTTAAGAACTTTGATATCTAAGAATAAAGTTTTAAAAAGTACCTTGAATGGCAGGATTGAAGATAGAACCAGACAAGTGAACACAAAGCAGAAGTACTCTTTTTATTCAAGATTAGACAATCATTGGAAAAAAAATCTTTTTTAAAAGGATGAAAAGTATTTTTGATGTTATGGAAATCTACACCATGCATTAGTTAACTACTGATACAGACACTCAGTTCAATCCAAACCACTCTCCTTCACTTGCTGGCCATTTCTTTCAAACAAAAAAAAAATCCATCTTCCTGTAAGAATCCATCTTCAGTCATGTTTACACCCTCACTCCCATTTTTATTAGTCATTTTTATTTCACTGTCTCTGTGAACAAACCAAGAACAGAGACTCATTGTGGTGCATGCTGGACAAACATAGGCCAACATCAAGTACTGCCCTGATGAACTTGCATACAAAATATGAAATTAGCCATGCATGTTGAGAGCACAAATGCCCTTATGCACCAATGTAGAGGCAGTCACAAGAAGAGGAAAATGTTTTACAAAGCAATCAGGAGGGAACATGCCAAATTAATATTTCAGAACATATGTGAGCTGGTGTAGTTTCAAAATAGCTGTAGTATTTTCCATTGTATTTCTCAAAAAATGTTCTTATTACTGAACCTAGAGCTTGAATACAAGTAAGTGGATCAGCTTTCACACACTGCCAGATAGCTTCAAGATAGTTCAACTCTTACTCTGAAAGCACCAAAGGTTGTTCCAATATCAATAGTATTTTCCTGTTTTAATAATCATTATATTTGCTCATACATGCTTTGATTTTACCTTTCATGAATCTGGTACAATAAGCTCTACATTTATAAGAAAATGAATAGCCAAGGGAAAAGGTTATTTCCTTTGGCTCAGGCCTCACTCTTGCTGGGCTGGGCAGAACTATTCTTGACCCAGTTTTATAGGTTTCACAGTTGGCTGACCCATCCATTGTCAACTGATACGGATGTTAGCTCAACATTGTCCTAGCAACCAAGAAAGCACACAGAGATCTGAAGGAACTCCAGCATTTAAACATATAATCTGAGATCTCCCATTCAGCATGATTTAGGCAAGTGCAACAGAGAACATCAGCTAACATGGACCGTGTAACAATCTGCTTTGTCAAAAAGGCCAATAGCTCAGCTGGCTAAAGCAGGGTTCACAGCACGCTGCAAATGACTGCCTACTTAATAAATAGTCTAAAGAACATGTGTCCAGTCCAGAGATCACGTATCAAAACTGAATGAAGCAGATGTGACTATCCTGAAGCGAGCGCATACAAGGCTCTTCTCCTTCCAGCAACAAACAATAGGATTTGTGCACACTCAGAAAGGTTGACAGTGTCCAAGAACAGCCATGGCAACCCTGATACCTCCCAAGAATACAGATTCAATGTGCTGTTAATTACTTGTCCTTCCCCTTCTTGTGTTTTAACTGTGAGTAACAATGACGTCACACTTCGTACAGTGCATCAAGTCCAGGGTCAAAGAGAAGCACTGCTGTAAATTATTTTAGACTTAAAAGGAAACATGTAGTAATGTAGTAAGTAAAGTTCACCAATTACAGTAGAATCTCCACTCATATGCGCTCCTCCAAAACGGCTTAGAATTACCATGCTAATTTAAAACTGAAAATCAGGGTAAGAGCAAGAAAATGGCAACTTCAACTTCTTTAAAAATGTTTGCCAAGTTGAAAAATATTCAGGAAAAGAGATTTAAGAAATAATAGCTTGCACTGGGAAAACAGTCTTGTCTTTATTACTGCGTCAATAGTTTATAGGTGTTACTCTTGTAATTCTTGTAACAAGCTTCTTGATTATATTGTACTATCTGAGTTACGTTCATTAGTCACCTTTTATTCATTCTTTAATATATTCAAAATGTTTTTTGGTCCTTTTTCCTGTTCTACATATTCTGGAACATCATCTTGCTCTTCCATGAAAACTGTTTAGATAGGAGCAAAAAGGTCAGTTTGTGGCTTGTCTATATTTCAGTAATTCACTTGGCATTCTAAGGATGAATTACAGCTTTCCCATAACTAAGGTATGTGTAACACTATATTCAGATTAGTACTCTTATAGATTTGGTGGAAAGCTCACACGTAAAAATCCTCATGAAATTGACTTTTACTGAAAAGTTCTATTTACCCTTAACAAGGTATTCCTACTATTCCCTATATATAGAATGAGAAATTCCAAACCTGCCATAGGAAGTTTAACTAAAATAGGTCATGAAGAGCCAGATTTTAAAGGGTATTCACAGCACTCACTGTTTCTTATTGCAAAGTCTCTTAGTGCACTCCATACAACCAGCCAATTTCTCTATTTGTCTCACAGGATTGCCCACTGGCATCAGGCACCAGTCAAGGCGCTACTCTGTCATATATTGCTCCAAAACAGAGCAAATAGATGGTTATTATCCCCACTCTTCCTGTGGGATGAGAATAAGATGCATTTAGGTCATCTATCTACCGATACCAATGAGATTATGAATTTCAATCCATAACAAATAAATTCTGCCATTATATAGAGTTTCTGAGTCACAAAATCAGAAAATATGCTGATTTGGAAGGGATCCACAAAGATCATCGAGTCCAGCTCCCTGTCCTGCACAGTACCATCCCCAAGAGTCACACCATGTGCCTGAGAGCACTGTCCAAATGCTTCTTGAACTCTGTCAGGCTTGGTGCTGTGACCACTTCCCTGGGGAGCCTGTTCCAGTGACCAGTCACCCTCTCAGTGAAAAACATTTTATAACATCCAGCCTAAACCTCCCCTGACACAACTTCAGGCCATTCCCTTAGGTCCTATCACTGGTCACCACAGAGCAGAGATCAGTGCCTGCCCCTCCCCTTCCCATCCCAAGGAAGTTGTCAACTGCAATGACTCCCCTCAGTCTCCTCTTCTCCAGGCTGAACAGCCCAAGTGACACCAACCTCAGAGCCATGCACTGACCTGATGGATCTGCCTATTCCTATCAATACTATTAGGAGTCAGCATTTGCCACAAAAGCAACAGTTTTCAGAAAACAGTTTTTATTTTGTGACTTATAAACTGGATCTATTCACTCCACATCTGTTGATCCAAATGCTCTGGAAAATGTATAACTTTTTATCTGATGGGATTGTTTGTTTGTTGGTGATGGTGTTCTTGGCTAGTACAAAATATATGAAAATAAATGCTGTCCTTATATTGAGAAGGCAGGAATCAAAACAGACAAATCTAGAAATATAGTATCCATTGGGAAATCCAGAGATTATTTGTTTAAATTGTTTCATTCTTGCAGAAACTTTTCACAATGGATGATGGATACTACATTGCAATGGATTACGCTATTTTAGCTGAACATACTATAAATTCTAATGTGGTAGAGAATAATTCCTTAACTTGATATCCTGTTCTGACAATATTTAAACTAGGTTTAAATTTAAACAGTTTTCTAGAGTATAAAGCTTTGCATAGTGCACTTTAAAATTAATAACTTTCGGGTACTCCAAGCAATTAAGAGGACACCTACTCTTTTAAGTCCCTGCATGATAACAGATTCTAAAGTATCTATTCTGCCATCCTGTATTCCCAACATGACTACTTTTAATAACGACTTAAAAGACCTATAAAATCAATATTTAAGTAGTATTTTTCTCAAATAAAGTTGGGGTTTTGTTAGATTTCCTCTGGCAATACAGACTGCTGTGTCAGACCTTTCACAATTCTGGAGGAAGAGATTTTTCCTAATTATTAAAGAGGGAATTGAGATTTGGAACATTTTAAATTAAGCATTCACTAAAGAAAGAAAATTGGGAAAGTATATATGCTTTAATGTCTTCAACATTCACCATACTCTGTCATCAACTGACTACTTCTCCTCCTAACTGATCAACACTATTTAATAATTTTGTGAAGTCATTCAAAATAGAATTGGAAGATATTAACCCATGCTAAGATTACAAATACTGAAATAACTTTTTAGTTAAAACTTTTGAAATTGCATCTCAGAATACAAAGAAAAGTCCTGATTGAAATGTTCTGCATTTGTGTTATTCCTTAAATTCTTCTGCTCTTTCAGACTTGAATAGATAAACAGCATTCAGGTCTGGATGTATTCTTCTCCCAAGCATGTAAGAAGTGCACAAAAGAAGTAGAAAAAGACCACAAATAATTAATATGAATATCCAGTACTTCCACTGGCATAAGGACGTCTTATGGTTATTATCTGCACAAGATATTTCTCCCTTTTTGTAAAGAGAATGTGTGTTCTATTCTCAGACATAAATTCATCTGTGTTTCCACACCTGCTGAAAATAATACAGAGGGAAGAAGCACCAAGAGTGATGTCACCAACTGTGACATTAATGAATAGCCAGAAGTACTACACTAACAAACAATGCAGAACCAGTCAGATCTTTAATGTCAACAGTAATGTTACCCCATGCGGAATGTGGTTAGAGGGACAGCTTGGAATCAGAGTCAGCAAATCCTTATCATCTTACTGTTACACTTAGATGTAACACCATTTTGTAGAACAATTTTGATGCCTGTTTTCAATAATTCCTAATTAAAAACAACTGCAGTTCTCCCCAGGTTTTGGAGGAAGAGTGCATGTGGGATGCCAAATACGTATAAGTACACAAGTTTGAAGAAACTTAAAATGAACAGTTTGGAAATAACCATAAAAACCAACAAAGTTAGAACTCGCACAAAAAGAGAAGAGAACCATATAAGAATACATTTTCTTTATCTGGCCTTTTTGCCTCTGTTTTATCATTTACTAGCCTTTGGGTAACAGCATTCTAAAATGTTCATGTATTCATTGTTCTGATGACAGAGCGACGAGATGGCATAATGATGAAAGAACAAAAAATACACTCGTGATACAAGTCATATTTCAGTCATATTTCCACAATGTAGCACTGTACAAAAATTACTAGAGAACGGTTACTCTGACCACACTTTGAAAACACAAGCATTACATTAAAAATGTGCATTCTGTCATCTTCAACTGTAGTAAATTTTATGCAGAAGTCACAGACATAGATAGAAGCAAATCTGGTGGTGGCTGTTTATTAAATAAGATGCATCAGTCACTTTTCCATCAATGATAGTTAGAAGCATTAAATTCTGTAGTTTGTAGATATTTTGTTAAAGAAATATTTCTTCTTATAACAACAGTCTTTTTCTCCTATTGCATCTTTCATAAGATGAGACCCTTGCTTATTTTGAGCATGCATGAAATTCAACTTGAAAAAGGTTTGTGGCAGAAGAATCGGAAATGCTGAAAGTACCACAGAGATTTTATTCAAGATTACTTAGCGAATGCACATTTTTTAAACAGCTAAAAAACCCTGTTCAGAAGAATGTAAGAATGGAATTTTGTTGGGGAAGATGAAATAGGAAAAACTTATAAATATGATCACATAGCAAAAGATGCTGACAATGTGGAAACTGCAGGCGAGATTGAAATGAAGGCAAGTTTTGAGATACCAAACCCCAGTTACTGAACAACCAGAAAACAATGGCTTGGCCGACTGAAGGTAATCCCCCTTGATGAAACAAAGCCCTCTGTTTGCTGACAAGTCCAAGGGTCAGAGCAGACCCTGCTGGCTTAGCAGCAAGGGTCCAAGAAGTAGTTTTTAGGGTTTAAAGTGTAATGTAGTATGGTAATGTAAGGATTCTTATAGGCTATATGTTAATGTAGTAGGATTTGTAGCATGTTCTCGATTGGTTAGTAGAAATTAGAATATTCAACACAGAAGATGATTTATTGTAATGTAATTGGCAAGCACGGCATTCCGTTCTGTATTATATTCTGTTCTGTATTCTATTCTATTCTATTAGATTCCGTTCTGTGTTCTATTCTGTACTTTCTATTCTATGTTATTCTATTCCGCATTCTATTCTCTCTTTCATCTGCTCTGACCTGCTCCGGGCTGCATCTAGCAGCTCCTAGCAGGTCCCCTAAACCCACACCCTTTCGCAATAAATCCGATGCTCTAACACCGTCTCCAGAGATCTCTCGTCTCCGTCCCGACCGTCCCGTATATGCTAGCCTCGCAGAGACCCACACAGGAAATCTACAGAATTTCATTTGGAAAGGCCAAGGGAAATGGAATTGGCATGATAAAATAGGGGGTTTACTAGGAATGCTCAGATTTTAAACTACTAGTTGACTTCCAATTTCTTCCATCAATGACAGCATTCAAATCACAGCACACAAAATAAAGGAACAATGAGAAAGAAAAACTGATTTTCCATATTCCATAGAATTCAATTTGAAGTAAAGGACTTGAAGAAAAAATTAAAGTAATCTAATCCAGTTAAAGAATAAGGTTTTAATTAGGCAAAGACATTACTTTTTTTTTTTTTAGTTATATCCCTCTGTTCCATAATAACAGTTCAGAGTTCAGAGGAGGTTATGAATTTCCATTACTAAATCAAATCCATCATAGAGTCATGCAAAGGAATATTTTTTCCCCAGTGAGTGGCAAGATTTTTCACTTTCCAAATATGCTGCAAGGATCCTATGAAGTTCAGAAATTTTCACTAACAATTTATTTCCTTGTAGATCAAAAAAACCCCAAATCTATGTAAACCTAGGTAAATCCAGAATCCTGTAGTTAAAATGTTTGTCCTTTAATGCCTATAGGAAGATATTTTACATATTTTGGACTGAAGTATGGGAACTTTTGTTACTTGTAACTAACCAGGGCTATAGGAAACAAAGAACTGTTGTTACCATTTCCATGCTGAAAAACACATTAAAGTTTTTTGCTTTTAGTAAGCTTTACATGCAAAAGATTGTTCTCATCTACCTAAATTTCGACATATATCAGTAAAAGACAATAGTACTGTGCAAGCTATAAACTCACCTTTAATTTCCTCAATATCCAATAAATAAGGACATAATTTATAATGTGATCTGAGTTATGAAAGTCATGAACCCTGAAATTTGGTTGCTTGTGGTGAGGATAAAGAGCCACATGAACAGTGGACAGAGCCACATGTGGCACATCAGCCTCAATTTGAAATCTTCTGACAAAAAGCTTTTTCTCCCATACAGCCCTCCGGAGAAAAGGACCCAGAAGAATGCATACTATACAAATTAAAGCTGAGACCAAACAGTAAACATGGATTATTAAATCCTGCAAATTAAAGGAGTCATTAGAAAAAGTAAATTATTTGTTTTTTTCAAGGAGAAAGGATAGTTGTTATACTTCCCTAGAATCAAGTTCCTGATTAAAAGTCAAGAGCATAACGTAATTTACAGCTAGTGTCAATAACGCTTCTTTTCTCATAGGCATAAAAATTCTGTATCCTCCCAACATAAGTATATATGACAATCAGTAACAAACAAGTTAGGAACAAGGCAGTTAAATGTAATATTTTTTTCAAATTTCAAGTATTGGTGCATTCTAATGTTCGAGATGCAAGGACCATACCTAAATAAGCCATTAACTGATTCCTCAACAATAAAAGGACAACCAGATATCTGAAATCAAAAAATTAATTCCTATTTCTGCTTCAAACCGATGGCAAAGGCTATTGGAATAAAAAACACTAATTCAATATTCCTTGGTTCCTGTCGTTGTACACGGCAATTTCAATCACAGGACTACCTCAGGTAAACATAGCTAAGTAAGTCTCCTGTCACATGCTTTCCAGCTAAAAACTCTTTTATGTTTTTACAGTGATTAAAATTCTTGTGGCTGGGAGTAGTTGATATCGTGCATCCAAACCATTTCACCTTAATTTCCTAATTTCCTCATTCAGATTTTCATTTTTTCACTTGGTGGCTTAAAGTTTCATTTTATTGGAGCACATATTTCTGTGAATATTTAACACAAAACACATGTTCACTGTTCAGGCCTCTGAGAACTCTGAAATCAACTAAGAGTTTTAACTGCAGTCCATTTACTTCACCATGAAGTCTTCATGTGAAAGGATTCATAGCAAAATGAAAGATTTTTATGAATAGGTATTTTCCTTAACTTTTGGTGTTAGGACAGCTTATATTGTCACATCTCACACTCCAGTACAGTTTTTGTTTTCTCTTTCACATATTCGGTATGTAAATTTCTTAGAAATTCATTCATCAACAGGCCTGACATCAGAAACTGAAAGAATTTATCAAATTTCTTTCAAACGTGGTTGATGGCACGAAACAAAAAACATTTTATTCTCTTGAACTAAAATACCATGTTATTCCCAGCTGTACAAGACAAAATGCCACTTCAAAAAAAAAATCATCAGAACATTTCAAGGAATAAATTTTCAACGATTTCAGGAACACTTGATCCATATAAATGTCTTAGAAGTAAATGCTTTCAAAGGCACTGCTCAAGCAGTAGGCAAAAGGGTTTCCATTTATAAAATGGTTCCTATTTATGGGAAGGAAGGGAGTGACCACTCTCACTAACACGCCGGGGGCTGTCATTACGCTGCCATTAAAGCTTTCTCTCAACTCATAAACAGAGCCATTTCAGTTTAAAATGAAAAGGGAGAAAATCATAAAAAAAGTAAAGAACATGTAAAAGGATAAGACATTTTGCAAAACGCTTAATTGCACTAAGCTTTTGGAATCACAAACAATAGTGTTGTTCAGTAGAAGCAAAACCCCCAGCTACAGTGACTATAGCTCAGGCAATTTATTTAGTAGCCTTTTGATATCCCAGAGCTCTTTTCTTTTTCTTTTTAATTAAACAAAAAGCACAATACTGAGAGTACTATGGGAAATCCTACATATCCATCCTCTTTCCAAGCTGAACTACAAAAACTACCAGACATGAAATATTACACAAAGCTTTGAAAATTTGCTCCAGCATGTTTTTGGAAGGATTTAGGCTTTGTCTAGCAAATTCTGGCATCTGGAATTCCTTTAGTAGTTAATCAGAACCAAGGACTTCAGGAGTGAGCAGAGGTGTACTTGGAAATGGCGCTTCCTCCTTCAACAAGAGGAAACCCACCTTCTGATCAGCAAATATGATCTGATTAAAGAGAGCAACATGGCAACGACAGAGGCACCACTGATTGATTGCAGTGCCAAGTACTCTCCCATATAACCCCTGTAAAGGTGGTATCAAGGAGGGGATAGCAATACATGTTACAGCTTTTTCAAACATCATGTGGTGTACATTAAAAAATTAAACAATTATATCCCCTTCTAGATTTGTTTCTAGATTGCTGTAGCAATCTCTCATCGAATACATAACCTTTCAAAGCTTCCAGTTTATTTCCCTTATCAAATTCCCCTTCATGAAATTTTATGGGAACTGGTAGCTTCTCCCTGAAAGTTTTCAACAGCTTTGGTGGTTTTACAGAGCATGTTGGAATAAAACATTAGTATTCTGGTGGATTGATATTGGGAAAGGATGTAACAATTACAACAAATTAAAACTTATTGAACACAATTCTCCAGAAGTAACTTTTGCAAGAACATTTTAAACCATTCCTGATACTTGAACAGCACTTGGTACAGTCTTTGGACAGAGTATAATGTGTCCCCAGGGTTTTCCTTGGCAATTTAGGAACTGAGCTCCAATTTAGTAGTTACCAACGTAAGTACCTTGAATGAATCAGCAGAAGAAACAGTGAATAAACAGATAAATAAAGAGAATTCTCATTTATTTATTTATTTATTTTATTCAGGGGAAAGAGCATCATTTGAAACAACAACAACTGTAAGGCTGCTTTTCCACAAGTTAAACATCAGTTTCAGGTCTTGCAGTGAAACAGGGAAAAAAGTCACTCACACTTGGCAAAATAAAGGTAGAAATAACTGCACCAACGGGTTTGCAATGTCCTTCCTTACAGAGAAGCCAAATTCAGATCTGCTCTAAGCAGTAGTAAATCCATTAACAGTAACAGCATATTCAATTAAAGTTGCATTTGTCATAGATCTGAATGCAGCATTATAAACCCACATTAACAGCAGAAAGATTGCCTATTCCAACTCTACAGTATGGCAGGGTTGAGTGCAAGAAGGTAACCTCAGCCTCTCTAAAAGGGAACTTTGTTGAATGCTAAAAGCTGAAGTCAGAGCCAAATTATAAACCAATTTGCTTTATGCACATCAGGCAAGATGAATACCATTCACTGGCACGAATGCCTGCTTTGAAGTGTAAGAAAGCCCCTTCTCTTTTCCAGGAGATGTGTAATTTTAAGATCAGATGACAAAAACTGGGAGGACTCATAATAAAATAGTCAACCAAGCAGAACACGACACACGATGCAATCGGGAGTTACGCCCCTACCCTAATGAAGTGTATCATTTTCCTGGCCCCTGCTGTACAGATTCCAATTCCGCAGTGGGAACAATAGTGAATTTTATGCATGCGTTACTTCCATGCCACATGATCAAGTCAGAAGGTTCATGATTCCACACCAGATTGCAGACTCCTGCAGCATTCCATTGTTGATGAGCAAGTGTGTTCGGAGCCCACATTTGTCCATTTATATGCAAGACTGAAAATGGCCATCCTCCCATTCTCCACAGACACTGGACACCCAGTTCCATACACGAGTCTTCTGCGTTACCACTTTATCTTCAGCCATTTTTGACATAGAACTTAGCTCCACAGATCACTTTTCAAGATAACATCAATAAGCTGCTTTTACAAGTAAGGTCACTGTTTTAAGGAATGTTCTCTGGGCAAATGTTCTCCTTAATTATACTGGCACAACCATATCAACTTTAGCAAGGTTGAACAAATATAAACAAGAGCAAATGTTGGACACATGATTTCAAATCAACAACTAGCTGGTCCTAGATGAAAGGCTCTGGATAGACTTTAACGAACTTAGATTCCTTGCTAATTCATTGAGAACTAAACATAACACAATCTCTGGAAAACATATCAAGGAGGTATTCAACAAGCATGATTATATGAAAGTATCAAATAACATGGGTCCATAAAAGTCCAGCAGCAAAAAAATAAAGAAACAATTGATGAGACTAAATCAAACAAATGGATTGATTCCATCTTAGAAAACATAAAACCATCAATTTAAAGCTTGAAACTAACACTTCTAAGTCACTAACAATCCTTTGTAGTGTAATGTAAATCATGGAAGAAAATAGCATTCTTAAATTCAATTGTTTAACAGTTAATTATGCATACTCATACAAGATAAGAATATGCTATTGAGAAATGATCTCTCATTTAGGAAGCGGAAGAGGAGGCTCTAATTGCTTAGTAAAGAAGCTTACTGTGAAGTGAAGAAATGTTTGTCTGGTTTGATCAAAATGTTCAGTCCTGCTTTTATGTCCATGAGTCTAGGTTTTCATGTTTTGATTTTAATAATATTTATCCCTTCTGAATGCTCCTTGCCCATGAGAAAGCTTCTTTTATTTAGCTGCATTGGCTTTCACGGTCATTCATTTCTGTAGACTTGACCAGAATAAATTTCAATTTCAGCCTCACAGTTGCCTAAATATTTGCTTAGTTGGACTGGATACTTTAGAGCCTCTGTACAATTAAAAACCAAAATACAGATTCACACTACCCCCTTGCAAAAAAGTCTGCGAGGGGAGAGGGAGCCTGCATAGATTCCTGTAGGGTTTTACCAGTGGCTGTTTCTACAATTCACTTTCTCTCCTCACAGGGTCATTCTTCTTTACCATTTTTATCACTTTTATCACTTTCCTAGGCTAGCTTCGTGAGAAATCTCTAACTATGAAGTCCACTAACAAACCCCTCTTGGAGAGTCATCTACCTTTTCCCCTGGACTCAAAATGGTTCGCTCATCCCATGAATAAACTCACCAATGATAATGTTTTGGCCTTTCCACAGATACTGCCTTCCAGGTTTGCCCATGCCACATTGGAACTTCATAGTATCAGTTGGAAACCAGGTTTTGGATTTTTTGGGTGGTATATTTGGAGGGGTATGCTATAAACAAAATGAAAATATAGCATCTGGTAGATGACACCTATCTCTCCTCTACTAAAATCATATGTGCCAAAACCAAATCTGGATGTTTTGAATCCAGGATTTAAAAATTAATCACCTAAAGAGTACTATGAATGAAGAACATTGATTTTTAAAAAGTTTTTTTTTTAAAACTGGGGAGTGTCAAAGATCTGGAAGGAAGCTGGAGTGTTTTAAAAGGATAATTCAGATATAATTCAAGTAGCAATAAGCTTGTAAGCAAGGCAATGATTATGGACAAAAGCAGCAAAAATGGCTGATATGGAACTTGACAGCAAACCACAGAGGAGAAATATATTCAACGGATATTAACATAATTTATGTAAAGCAACTCTTGATGAACCAAACTGGCATAATTTTGAGATGAAATTGCAAGTTCAGGGGATGGAAGGTAACACCATTGGACTTGCTGTCCTGAGACCTGTGGATGGGAGTTGCCAAGCAGATGTGTTTCACATGGAACCTCCCATTTAGTCCCCTAACATGTGTCATCACTGCTAGGGACAGGCTGTGGCTAGCAAGGCCTCTGGACTGCGACTCTTTGGGCTTGTACTATCTGAAATTTCCTTGGCTTACCTGTGGCTTTGTTACTCGGTTTAGCCATTTCCTTAATCAACTGGGTTTATCTGATTAATTTGGTTCACTTTCTTTTTAACTATGTGAGGTAGTGATGCCTTGAAGTGGCTACCTGAAAACAGAAGCTAGACAAAAATAAGAGAATAAAAGTAGGTATTTATTTGAAGGCCCTTCAAAGGTAGACCTTGGGAGTGTAAAGACTACAAGGGGCTCCACCCAAGATGGACCCTAGGTCATGGGTTCTTCACACTTTTATAAGTTTGGTCCATTTGCATATCAGGGTTAATTCTACAATTATAATTTCAGTTAATGATGTAATTACTCCAAGTTTTCCCTTCCTCTCAAAGGCTTTTAGTTTCCATATTTTGGGGCCTGGGACAGTCAAGGCGTCCTTGAAGTGCAAACCTAGAGAAGTTTGTTATGTCTAACCAGCATGAGAGAACAGTAGTTAACAGGCCACATGAAACTTCAGAGTTACACACTAGGCAGTACAGAATTTGAAAAATATAAAATTTAAAGCCTAAGGCATCATTCGAACCACAGTTTTATATAGACAGCAGTAGCAAACAGTTACTCTGTGAGGTATTTCATGGCCAAATCACAGATGCAGTGTAGAGAAATATAGATCTGGTACAATAAGCAAGGTTTTGAAAAGGCAAGACAGGGGTGCAATTAGAGGAGTACAGGCAAGATGAGAGATGAGGCACATGTTTGCCATTGGAGAGCTCATGTCACCCACTAATGGTCAGTTAAAAAATGTACACCTGGACCTGGACAAAATCTGGTTTACAGGTACCAACGAGAACAAAGACAGAATATCTACCATGTAAAAGGCAACGTAAGTCATGAACTCAGGTGTAACATGATGCTACAGGCCAGTGAAGAAAAAGTTGTGAATGCATTTTATTGCATTTTTATATTAAATTTATATTTATTTTTATATGAAAGTGACCGCAGTACACTACACTGGAGGAAAGAAGAATCCCCCAACATGCAGAGCACATTTCTTCTCACAAAGACCTACAGATAGTTACTGTCTGTAACACTCCATCAGTGAAACTGTTCACTTTAGGACCCAAAGGAGCAGTGGAAGGGTGAACACGGAATTGGGAAAGGGAGAGAAACCATGAACTGTGCATATACCAATTTTAACTGCATTATTATTCTTTCTTTTCCTGTAAAAATTAGATGTCCACTGATAAGGATTTGACCCTTTAGATTTCAACAAGACTAACAATCAATTCAAGACTAACAATAATTTTTTTGCTTTGATGTGTACTAAGTGAGATTTGTTTTTGCCCATAAGAAAGATTTTGAGCATAACAAACTGAAAGATGTGAAATTGCAGATAAAAATTTTAAATTTTTAAAATTTTACAAAAGCTGGGGAAACACCAGGTAGGGAACCAACTAGGTCATCGCCATGGAGTTTGCTAGCAAATAATGGCATAAAAATATCTAGTTGGTAACCAGCTTCCAGAATACTTCCAGAACTATATTAGCAGGTAGAAGAGCCACTACAATAGCTGAGAGAATACATTGTAGTTCAATGTAAGACTTCTATAGTCTTCTAATACAACCAGAAACTACTGACTGCATTTTTCAGGATTTACATACTTTTCCTTTTTGCATCTTCTATGAAAATAATGCTTTCAGGCTAGTGAGAGCACACAAGAAAGAAAGTAAAATGCTAAATAGCTTTAATGGTTTAGGGCCATATTCAACAGGATATGTGAATCACTTGCATGTTGAATCTTTTTGAACCAGAGTTCTCCAAAACTTTAAAATAAGTAGTATCATGTTAAAACATTGATATAGGTGTTCTATTGGTGTGTAGTCTGCTATTTACAGCAGTATGTGTAATTATAGAAACAGAGAATTTTTCAGGAAGGGGTCTCTGGAGGTCATCCAGTCCAATCCTCCGCTCAAAACAGACTATTTCAGAATCAGATCCACCTTTGAAGATATGTCAGGTTGCTCAGGCCCTTATTCAGTTGAAGTTTTAGTATCTCAAACTAGAGATTTCACAGCCTCTTCAGGCAACATTTTCCAGCATCTGACTACCCTTACAGTGAGAAAATTTTTTCCTCACACCTACTACAAACTTCTGCAGTTGCAACTTTTACCTGTTGTCACTTGTCCTGTCGTTGTGTGCCTACTAGAAGAACATCACTGCATTTTCTCGGCATCCACTTAATTGGTTTTGAGGAGAGTCGTAAGATCCTCTCTTAGTCTTTTCCACACACAACAAAGCAATTCTCTCCATCTCTCCTTAAACCCCATGTGCTCCAACCCATAACTGCCTTGATGGCCCTCTGCTGACCTTGCTCCACTGTCAAGTTCTAACTGTGTAATCAATCATCTAATGTATACTAAACTGCCCAAAGGCATGGATTTGTCAAGTATCAAATCTCCTAGAAGAACAGTGGAATGAATATGTCGTGACTCAGAAAATTTATCCACCACTCAAGACATTGCATGTAAGAATTGGAGCATTTTGAACTTATCACAGAAAATGATCCCTCCATAAAATACCTTCTAGTGTAGCACAGAATCTGAAGGATACAAAAAGCATTTTTAAAAAAGCAGTGGAATGCAGATAACAGCGGAAAAGAGACAAAGATTTTAAGAATGCCAGTAAATAGAGTGTTACTGCAGTATCAGACAAAACTACAGAGCGGAATTTAATGACCAGTGAGAAATTGAATTGAAGTGTTCATCTTTCAAACCTGTAAGAATCTGTAGAGACAGTGATAAATACCCAAAGAATGGTCACAGGCACTGAAAAACATATTTATTAGATCCCTGGGAGCTTTTTTTATTTATCTAGGAAATCATCTGCTGTTTAAAGACTAGGTATGAGTGGCTTATAGTTTAGCTTTCCAGAAAAGTTGAAAAGATCATTTAAAGTTGAGAGCATATAAAATGAGAGAACTGAGGGAAACGACTGTCTCAGGAAGCAGACAAATGCTGGGATTGGCACCTACAGCAACACAGAGGAGCCACCAGGAACCAGACAAGTCCCAAAAAGAAGGCAGCTGGAAGAGGCCAGGATGGAAGCTTTGATTAGAGTTGCAGAGCACTATTTCACTTCATCATATGTTGGTCTAGCTGTCACCTTGGAAAACGACACAAGACACTGTTCTGGCCTTTTTCCTAGGGTCGTCTTCTTCCTCCCTACATGGAAAAATCAAATCTGTGGGATTATGGCATAGCAGATGAAGAAGGAAAGAGGCAATCCTGTCCAGTTTTCACCTGAACACAACACCACTCTAAATAGAGTGTAGAGGGTATGCCATGCCATGTTGTCAGTCAGTAGTGTTTGTTCTGCCCAGAAGGACAAAGTACAGCTGGGAAATCAAAGGGAAGTAGGAGTGTCACTGCAGCAAGTGCTCCCCTTGTTGTGTGACATGGAGGAATACTTCCCACCACACTCTCTCCCTATGCTCTGTTGGAGCTGCATGTGGCACCCACAGCCACAGCTACCACCACATTCAGTTTAGAGCTAATATTGGCACTTAATAATCTATCAGAAAACAAGAAAGTGCTCTCTCTCGGGGTCTTGCTATCTTTCCAAAGATTTTTCTTGTCTTACAATACCATGTTTTACTTTAAATTCCCAATTCTACTTAAAAAAATACTAATATAAGAGTTCAAACACTAGGGGGAAGGTGGGTAGAAAAATAGTCCCGGGGAGAACAGGAAGGCCCCTTTGGGTGGTAACCCGCATTTAGATTGGCTCACAGTGCTTGTGACCCCACACTCTCACTCTTACTAACCATTTTTCTTTCCCAGAAGAAGGAGTTTTTTATTTCACTGTATACTTTGACAAGAAGTTTCAGTGACTTCTTAACCTCTACCATATAAGCAAATCTATTTGAAAGTAACGCATAACCAAAATATTTTCTAAGCATAGCAGCAAACTACTTTGCAAAAATCCTTTTCAAATCTGCATTTCGTAAATTATATTTGGTTCCGTAGTATTAGTTGTTAGTATCAAAATGTTCATGAAAAGTATTTGGTTACCACGAAAATATAATTTCTGTCTATTAGTGCTTCAACAAGAAATTTTCTGGACTAAAGAAACAAAACAGAATCAGAGAAGGAATCTGTTTTCCTCTCTTTTGAAATCTGATTACCAAATATGTTAGGAATAGGTATCAAAGTAAATGATTCTGTTTGTCTGCCGAAGCTGGCAACCACACCGTACAATCCCATTCAGAATTATCAAACTATAATCTGAAAACAAGATAATGCAAAAGAAGCTCCTAGCAAATCTAACTGGTTGCACTGGACGAGTGTTTCAGAACCTCAGTGTTTCTGTGACTGGAAGCCCTTTCCAAATTTTTTGCATTCTTTTGTTCGTGACCAGTCCAGATGTTTTTCTTGTGCCAAATTATTCTTCAGGTTGAAGAGTTGAAACAACATATCTTTACTTATTTTCAAAGTAGCTTGCTGGCCTCCCTAGCTACAAAGGGACATGCGAGGGACAGACACAGAACTTCATTTGAAATGAAGTCAGGAGCCTCCTCTCTGTTACAACAATATGAAAAATAGCATTCCAGTCCTCCTAGGTCTACCTGAACTGCCCTCTGCAAGAGAAAAGCAGAAAAAAGTAAGCAAACAACAAATTTCTTCGTTAGCAAAAACCACATGTGTTTTCACTGCAGAAAGACAGAACAAAAGTCTAATGCTACATGTGAACAAGATAAATTTGAATGAAAAACAGATTTCCAAGATGATTGATTTGGAAAGCATGAACTCTAGGAGAGCATGCTTGTTCATGCTCTCAAATTTGGAGTCCTTGAACAACCTCCTAAGAAAGAGCACATCACCATTGTTTTTATAGGCACTATTTTCAAAAACAACATGCCTAGAAGAACAATAGCATTTCTAGGAACATTTTCTTTAAATTTTCAGATCAGGATAAAGGCAACATTTTCAGGAGATGGGAAGGATAAAGCCTTCAGAAACTGGGGAGAAATATGTAGACTAAAAATATTGTTTCTTTCAATTGTGCAGGCTTAATTTACAGTACACTGACAGATCATTAGAGAATAGAGAAAATCATGCTGATATTTTCAAGGCTAAACTTAGGGCTTGGGGAATATAACTGTCTCCAGGGTGGCATTTTTTTCTTCTTTTTAAATCTCAGTTCCGTTTTTGTTTCCTCCAAGCCAGTGAAGTTCCATGACTTTGAGCAGGGTTAGATGCCCTGGGTTCAGCTTTGAATCTGTCATCTACAGTCTGAAAGATTCCTCCTTATTTTTATCATCTTAGTTGGAATGAAAGAAGCATTTTCAGCTATCTTATCAGCTAGCATTGCAAGACTCTGTTCTCACTCCCATCTTAGGATGTATTATTAATGATAGAAGAGAACAGCAGGCAACAGAATTTTACACAATTGATGGTGCTCAGTACCATGCCAAGATATTATTAATGTAGCCTTTTATGAAAACAAAAACAGTTTTAAAATACAGCCTGTAGCCCTATGGTTTAATATTTCAGGACAGGAGCCTTCTGTTGTGGACATTTTGTTTCAGAACAACAAAGCAAGATGGCTCTAGGTCAGCATTGCCCATGTCTGTGTGTGTCTCTACTCCCTGTTTTATCTCCCCAAATCACTGGGCATTCTCCATACATCCTTGGTGCTTTTTATCCTCAATCTAAAATCCTGCAGGAAACTTGGAAAAAGGATCACTTGTTTTTGTTGTGAAGTACAAAGTTTTGAGGGACTGTGATATGTCCCATTATCACAGTCCCTCAAAAACAGTTATTAAATCAGAATAGGAACAGAATCTAAGTTTATTCCCTTTCAAGACCTGGTTTAACTGCCAATCATTGTCCAAAAAAAAAACCAAAAAAAAAAAACAATAGAAAACTTCATTGTTTTAGCTTATTTGCATTATCAGAGTTGTTTTGCTTGCTATTCACATTATTATGGTGGAGAATAAGAAGAAAGGAGTTGATCCAATACTAGTGCTTCCACACTGAGGCTATGGATACCGGGATGCCAAAGTTCTCACCAAGCAAAGGTGGTTTGAAGAGAACCTGAAACTTCAGTTGGGGGTAAGATAATGCAAATCATCAGTTTGGATCTAACAGCAGTCAGGTATCAGCACTGCCTTTCTGCTTGCAAAACAGCCAGCCACTGGAGCTATGGCTTCCCTAAAGGAGTTTTCTCTCAGCGGTTTCCTGAAAGCCAGAGAAAGGTGAACTTCATTTCCACCAGTGAACTGTAACGGGAGAGCTCTGATGATACATTACGCATAAGAAATGAGTCATGCTGTGGTTTCCTGCTTCAGTTTATTGAGTGCAGAGTTGTTTGGCCTTTTTCTCCAGCTATGACCCTTCTCCTGCTCAGAAGTCCTTGAAGATAGCTCTTTCCTTTCCCAGTCTCCATAGTTACAGTAAGGCTCAAGGATACAAGTTTGTTATGCAAACTCTTACTCTTGGCCCAGAGGCAAAATCTTACACCCACATCTTGTAAAATCTTGTAAAATCACAGTGGCCAACAACAGCCTGAAAGGCAGACAAGATCAACAGCTACACAGCTAGCTTATAACTGCACCATTGTTTTTAAAATAATCATTATTAAAGATCTTTATTTTAAAATCCAAATAATTCTACAGGCTCTCTTCCTGATGTCAAACTCCTCCAGAAACAGCAGCATGATGATTCTGAACAAACCAAGAGCTGCCTGCTGATCGAACAAAACTGGGATTGAAGATCAGAGCACTCTAGGTGTAATCTACTGGTTGAGGAGAAATTTGTGCAGTACCTGATAATTCTTTTCTCTAATGAAATAATGCATTCTCATATGTACATCTACATCACAGGAAGTTAATGGCTTATAATCATGGTAAAAATATTTTTCTACTAGCTTAAATGACAGCTAGGTATGGGAAAGGAAAGCCGATGATGAAGTGGAAGTGCCTAAAGAGAAAGTAAGAAATCACTGCTCTACACAGTGTAAACAAGATATGAGCCACAAGAAAAAAATGCAGAGTCCCTTTTGATCCCATGATGTGTGCAACAGATTATCAGGGGTACACAACCATGAATCTCCTTGGAAGGCAGTCAGGCTACTCCAGTTCATGTCTAACTGAGCTCTTGTCCTTGAAATCAAGAATGTTCTTGGCTACAATACTTCCTGGTAGGTGAAGTGTCACATTTTATTAAATTTATCATTTTTCTATATGCATACACATGCAAACTCCCACTGTCAACCTGCAGATTACATACAGTAACTGTGAATTTTTCACATGAAATACTAAAAATATTATTCTTTTGACCAAATCTTCCCCACATCTGCCTCATTGATCCCTTTGTCCTCATACCATCTTTACATATATTTTCTCATTTTCTGATATTTTAGAAAGACCTTCCACACCCTTTCTTATTAGCTTCTTTCAGAATAATTTAATTTCTCTTGGAGCGGCAGTGACTCGCAATTGCTTCTTCTTAATAATTATGTAGTTATCTCTTCTCCAGTGACAGTCTTATCTTCAAACTCCGTAATATTTCTGGAAAGCTCCTTGAAACATATTCTTCATGAAAGGGAGTTGCATTTTGGCAACTCTTACAGAGTTTTCTTTTTGTTGGAGGCAGATTAAATTCATCTGAAGGGCATTTTTGTCATCACAAGTATTATTGTCGTGACAAGCAGTAGGCATTTTGAATTCTTCTGTGGTGCACCTACTACTCACAGACTTAGCTCTTTTAAAGCCAAATCCTTTGTATCTACATCAGAGAGGCCAAGTGTGTAAGCACAGCTCTGCAGATATGTGCAAGCATTTATCCACCATTACATGTGGGACTCAGATTCAGCAGATCTTGTGGTTGTCTCTTAGCTTTCATTCCCTGGATCTCCTAATAATAAGGCTATAAATTACAACCAATTAGGATGATAGTTATTGCTTGGGAAAAGGCTACTGAAAGGAAGAAAACTCTTACTCCAAAAATATTGGGAAGAGGACATTCATTGATGGGAATAGTTAATTTTTATGGAGTCTGTTCAGTCTGGTTTCTAAGTGCAATCTTAAGTGGTGCTGAAAGCACTGCAGTAAGAGATAAAGTATATGATGCATTAGAGTCTCATAGCACCCAGTGCATGATTCCCAGCCTCCACATAAGAACAACTTTTAAGACTAAATCAACCCTAGGTAACATGGGGATAAATATCTTTTCTGTCAGCTATGCATCAGTACAGACCTCAGTCTTCCCTACTGCCTTGTTAACAGTGAAAAGTTACATTTTAAATCCCAAATCCATATCCTCAATGTTGCTAAGTGACTGTTACTGACCTTACTCACCCAAACACACATGGAAACCCTTGAAATGGTCACTGGTAATCTAATTCAAATTATCTACCTAAAATCTTTTATACATCTTCTAAATTACTGCTGAATTCCTCTATTAGCTTGAATAGCCATTTTATTTTTTGTGTTGCAATTTAGTTCTAACACAGGTTGTCACTTCTCCCACGAATTTCTGAGAAAAATAAAATTGAGCAAGTTACAAAACAATGTTTCTCTGAAATGGCTTGTAGGGCAGGAGTTCAATACTTTATTCACCATTTTTCTGGACATATTTTACTATAATTTGCAAGGAGATGAGGGGAAAAAAATCAGCTTTTTCTGCAGCAACTCCTGCCTTGATACCACACCTCTTAATGGTACAGGCAGTAAGTCTGAGCCTGTCCCCTCTGTTGCAATGTCCCTAAACCCTCCTCTTGGTTATGCCTGTGAACAAACTGTTAACCAGGTACTGGGATCTCTACAAGTGATTGGCACAGTCTGGCAGAGCACTTCCAAAGGCATTATTTTCCTGAGCTGTTTCTGAACTTGTCTGTGGGTGTCTGGAGGCACAGCCAGAATTATTTGTTTCAGTGCTCCTTAAGATAATTTCCCAGGCAATTACTTCATCTGTGAAAGATCGTATCTGCTGCTGAGGTGTGGGAGCTTGCAGAAAGCCCTCCGTATTCGTAAGATATTTTCTCCTTATAAAATGGGTGACTTCCAGCCAGACCTAATGTCATCCATGGTTTCCAATCCACTGATCCAGGTGGGTAAACTGCAGCAGACTTCCAGCTCCATCAGACCCTGCTCAGAAGTGGTTTTGCTTTGTCTAAGCACGGTACAACCCAAGGTTCACCCCGGGTGTGGACAGGTTTGTCCCCAGTCACGCACGCGTTACAGCACAGGCACAGCTCTGCATCACATCACACAGCAGAGTTTCCGTGAAGGGCTGTAATTTCCCACCTGAATCCCGCACTCAGCAGAGGAACTGGAGAGAACCTGCAGTGGTGTGCTGGCAACAAGCTCCAGCCCTGCACCAGGACAGGGAGTTCAAATTTCCAAGCCTTGTTATCCCCCTTTATCACACTGTGCAAGGGCTAAAATTCAGATAACAGCCCTTATTACATGTGCCTTACAAACATACCCAGACAATTACTGCAACAAGTGGCAAGGACAAAGAAAACACTGGATTTAAATAATTATTATTATAAACAGTTTTAAAATGATACCTACGTCAGAATATAATACAAAGCCTTCCATGCCCTTTAAGGAATAACTTAACTTTCGTATTTCATGTCTGAATGATATAGAGATCAATGAAGCTTATACTAAGGACAGAAGTGAAACAACTTTTTAAAATGAAATGAAATTGTTTTTATCATCCTGAAGTTTCATTAAAATAAAAAGGTTAAGAGCTGCCAGTTTTCTGAAGCAAAGAGTAGATTTCTTTCACCACTGTTGCTTTCTTATTTGTAAAATACAAACTCATAATACTGAAAAAGTTAAATTTCAAATTAATCTCACCAAATATTTGTATACACCTTGCATTCCATTAGCCAAATATTTTTGAGCCTCAAGAGATTTACATTCATTATTAATTCTATTTTTGAGTCAAAGTTGAACATATCTCTCTTTTATCCCGTTTACTAATCACCTATAAAAGATGTCTGCTTAATTAAAAACAAACCTCTAAACTTGTAGGAATTATATAGATAAATACTGTTGTAACTGCTTTCAGATTTCATCTACACATAATCATAGTGCAAAAGCACCTCGTAACTGAATTGACAAAACTGAGATTCTTTACATTCAGTGAGCCTGATATTGCAAGGGGTATAACCTGTTAGATTATTTTTCCTATTTATTTCTCCTAGGTTGAATGTTGTAAAAGACATTGCAGCACAATGCATCCAAGACCCACAACCTCCTAAACTCCTAAAATCAAATAGTACTTGGGTGGTTGTATGGAAAATGCAACCATTCGTTTTTTATTACTGCAACAGAAAATAGAGGTAAGGTTAAATTTGATTGAAGAATTTCTCCTAGATTGATATCCCTCTCAATGAGACCTCAATATGGCCTTTGTAAAGACTGTGATCTTTATTTGGAGGAAGTGTCATTTTAAAAAGTGTGTGGCAAGTCAGTTAAGGTAAGCTACATACTGATGCCGGGCATTTCTTTCCTACATAGCAAATGCCTAGACACTTGTGAGTATAAATGATACTTAACTTTATTATGATAACAAGAATACATTTCTTGTCCTCATGCTTATACAAAAGAACTTGAAGGTGTGATTTTTTTAACCCCCTGTGTTCGTTATTTGCAGCATCTGTCTGCTTGAAAGCCAGTTGATTTATTTATATTCTAGAGCAGAACTGTATCTGGAGTACATCAGTAAATAATAATGTGTGGTCTTTCAAGCAAGTTTTCAAATGTTTAATAAAGGAAAAGAAGTGAATGTCCACGCATTTTGCTGACACACACGTTTCAGGAGGGACCTCTTTAGAGTTTCTGACCCCACTACAAGAAGAAATATGTTGGAAGTTACAAGAGTGGATCTGAACTTGATTTGCGAGACCTCCAACTCTGGTTTTGACTGTATTTGTGCAAAAAATGTCTGCTTTTGAGGTTCAGAGAAAGGGGAATTCTGTGGATATTGTTCCTATTGTGTGAATTAGCAACTGAAGCAAGGAACCTCACCGCTGCTGGTGGTCATATTTTTAGTCATAAGTTACACCAATATCTAGCTAAGAATCAACTTTAAATCATTACTAACCTAGAGTTTCTTCAACACACATCTATCCTGAACTGAGAAATTTCTCTACTTTAAGAATGCGACACACATCTTTCTATGGACAATGGTCAACCTGCCACCTTCTTCCAGTACCTAAGGTTCTATTATGAGGTACAGAAGAAATCTATTAGAAAATGTAGAAAGTGTGGTTAGAAGTATGTTCTAGTAGTTGCTCGTTCCATAAACTGTATTTCTCTGTGCTCTGCAACACCAAGAGCTGGTGGTCATCTACCTGACAGCAAACTACAGGGATGGTCTTCCCAAAAGTGCTATCAGCCAGTTGCACTCTTCCTCTTCAGAGAATTACTGGTGTAATTCTGAGTGTCTCAGAGAGACAGAAATGATATATTAAGATACATAAAAACAACCTTTGTATTGCTTGCAATCACCTCTAGTAATCACTTGCAGATTGAGTGTGTTTTTGCATTCTGGGTGTTCAGGATATGCCCACGACAATTGTTTTAGGAATGTCTGGCCCAAATAGACATGATTATATACTTCTGTAGTTTTCTGCAAATGAATAAATCATTACAAGAATCATGTGTGCACATCTGAGGAATAATATATGAGATAAAAGTTAACATGGGAAAAACAAAGATTAAAAGCTGCAAACAAATTGTTCATGGAATGAGTTCAAAAAAGATTATTTAAGGACTGTTTTCAACAAATTTTATACAGCACTTATTAGAACCGGCAAATTTAATGTGCTGGATTTCCGCTTTAGAAAGTTTTTTTTTTGAAAACACGTCATGTTTCATTTAGGGATAAAATGGGATGAGATAGGCTGGGATGGATTGGGATGGGAAAGATGGCACAAAAAAAGAGGCACTGTCTGTAAAATAATGTTGCATTTTTCAGTACATAGATCACAAGCATAAAATATTTCCAATTAGATGTGAGATTGTTTCTTTGATATGAAGAGGCTATCTATGCATCTTTAAAAGGAAAGATTTACTTTAAAAAGCCACTGAAACTGTTTGTGTTGGTAGTCAAGATAAAAATCTGTGCTTCATAATTTATATTTCTGAATTCAGCATCTCAAGAATGCAAATCATGGAGAACAATGAAGTTATAAAAAGATCAAGAGTTCTTCCATGGTGATTAGTTGGGTTTTTTTCCTCACAGTTTCTACTGTTGGGACTCAAATAAACAGTAAAACTATTTGGTTTAACTTTGTTATTTCAGTTAAATTCTTATTTCCTGTCATTTTTATTGTGGATTCTTCAGAGAAGATTAAATACAAAGAGTTCATTTCTAATTAAAATTTATTCTATCTCAGCAACAAGATAGAGCATGACAGAAGGTAGACAGTATATGTGGTAAGTAATTTTAATTAGGATAATTGGGGGGGGGGAATCTCAAAACTTTAATTTTCTAATGTGCTATCTAAAGAGTGAAGCAGATGAGGGACTTTAAATTAAACTTGTAAGGTAGATGATAGAATCTGTATTACAGTTAGTTATGAATATAGGCTGAAAATACAGGAAAAATGTAATTTTTAAATTGGCTTTACACTCTGAGTTTTGTAAACAAGTAAGGAAAAAAACCTTTTTACAGATTTTTTTCTGTTTACTATATACATGGATTTTGCATCACCTCTGTTAACTTCTTTACTGTGTTCTTTCATTCCTACTCTTTCTTTTCATAAAACACAGTATTATGTATAAATACACAATGTTATCATGAAGCATAAACTCAAATAAAGATCCTTGCTTGCATGATGACTGTATGACACCTTGCCACACCAGCATTTGCTGTCCACTCAAGTGGAGACACGGCTGTAAGATAGGCCTGGATGCTACAGGAACTTCACATACAGGTAATACTCCTGGAAATCATTACTAATTTATTTACCCGCTCTGGAAAAAACCATTTTTTCTCCTCTGAGAAATACCTCAGAAGACATTCTTGCAAGAAAGTCAGTCCAGACAAAATGCCATTGTGTCTGATGCTGTTAAACTAATGCATAGAATTCCTGCTAGCCATATTTGCTTTCCCTTGGGATAGTTACTACCGTAGTAGTCAGACAGCAAACATCTTGTTTGTGAGACATTTGGTGCTCTGTGGGCTTGCTTTCTTACTTCAGAAGAACTAAAAAGTGAAGACAGATACCATGATGTGTCCTTCCAAATTGTCTCACTTTGGAGAGAACTTGCATCCTATAGGAGCCTCTTCCAGCTTTTTGCAACTTGAAAGATATACCTTGAAAAGGAAAAACAGCACTCCTGCCAAACTCAAGCATGGCAAAAGTCTTAAGGAAGTTTCCAAAATAATGAGTAGCAGAAAAAAAAAAAAAAAAAAAAAAAAAAAAAAAAAAAAAAAAAGTTACAAAAATATTTAATTTAAAATTCATTCTTAACTCAGTATCTCATGCTCATGATTTGTAGTCTCAGTTTCTCATGCTTTCCCTCCCTAACCCGGGGTTTAGAAATTCTTTCTTACTAAATAAAAGCCAAAATTCTTGTGCAATCATACGACTACAGTTGTTGGGATGGAGTAAGGGAAACAGCAGTGAGCCCTGCAATAAAACCAGGGAACCTGGCAGACCTGATGTAGCCACTGTTTCCACCATATTTCCACACAGTTGGCAGTGACACAGATTAAATCCACTGCCCATTGCCTGTTGTCCCGAAGAGTTTAGGTCTCTAACCTCACCACTGATTCCAGATGGAGGTTGCTGCAGCAAGTAACTTTCCAACACTTTTGAAATTCAGTTCCATTGGCTCAAGTCTTCAAAACCTTGTTTCCAGGTTCAGTGAATGACAGATGGTGCAGTCTGCCACAGGCATTAAGTTTCTATTCACTCCCTTCAATACTTTTAGAAATTATAATACTTGTTAACAGCCTTATTTACACAAGGGAATAGAAATTATGCAGTATGACACATCAAGACACATAGAAAACATGAGTCAAGATACATTTTTATGGTGTAGGAGTCAGAGGAAGTTGACATCTGATTCCTGCTTAGCCATCTGTAAGTAAATGAAAGTAACAAAACCAGAAGTCAAACATACACAGAAGCATGCACACACATAAACATGAACTCTGAGACAACTCATCCCCTTATGAAACTTCAGCTCCCCTCTGCATTAATTCACCTTTCATCCTTCACACATAGAAAAATGTGAAATAACACTATACAAACCCCACAGATTCAAACCCAAAATGTAGAGTCATCACTTTTTCTAAAACCCTAAGGAACTCGAGGGTTATAATTCCTGATTTGCAACCATATCCTCTGAGGGTATGGTGAAAGTTTTGTACAGAGAAGACCAAGTGTGACCACAGAAAAAGACTTCCACCTTTTACAACAGAATGTCCAAAAACTTCACAAGTAAGGAGACATTCTTATGGCCAATACCCGACACGAAGGTGCACATGAAGGTGCTAGTGGAGATGTGCAGCCAGTCATCTCCACACCTTCTCCACTCTCTTGACTGCAAGAAATAGAAATACATAGTCCCCTAGCATTGAAAGATACTGAAATTAAGTAAGTTACTGAAGTTAAAAAAGTAATCCCCAAGAGAAATAAATAAAGTGGTGCTACAGCTGAAAAGAAGTCTCATTTTGTGGTTGTCTCCAGTAGAATGAACCATGCAGAGACAGTATGACCCTTTTTTCTTTTCTTTTTTGATAATTTACTTTTAACTGAAGGGTCAATTTAAAAGAAAGAACAGAAAAAAACTCCACATAGCTACCAGAAGTCAGCAATTCACAGCCATTTAAAGCAGTGTAATAATACCATGGGACAGGGCAGGTTTGAAATCATTAAGGAGACCAAATCTTGAGAAAGGAAATTGTAGCAAGATTGCATTATTTATAGAGTTAAACTATTCACTGGACTGAATCCAAAGTAGTCGTTATTAAGCAGTGAAACTTTGCCTGCTATAACAAGCCATTCTGTTCTGTCTCATATCAATATTACACACAGCTGGTTTTAGTAAAACTTCTGGTAATGAGTTTTGGACCTATGTAATTCTGCTTCTGATCAACTTTTTAATTTTATCATTACAACTCCTTTTGAAAGTTTACAAATGTGCACGTACAAACAATCCCCCGAGCTATAATTGCAGCATTTTCAAAGGAAAGAAAGAACTTGAAGTTTGACCTGCAAACAGCCTACTTGAATTCCAAGCCTCTCTCGTAGCTTGAAAACATTCCTGAAAACCACTCTACAAGTTTCATTTTCTGATTTGGTGGCCAGTCCTAAAAAAAATGATATAACATGTAGAGGGGCATCAAAATCTTATGGGTTATCGCATGGGAGCATGACTTTACCAATCATTCCCATAAAGATCTTCCTTTTCCATAACCATGGAGAAACCTGAAAATGCTTTCACTCTAGGCACTGAGACATTTAAAACATGGTGCTGTAACATTTAATTGAGGTTGGATAAAATAATTTGCCAGATACAACAGAGACAGTATCATTATGCACCCCACCAGAGTCTTCAGAGCACAACACACAAGAAAGAAGTTGTTGGGAAGGCATGGGAAGAAAGAAGGGATGGAGAATGACAGCACAGTACTTAGCAAAATACAGGAGATTTTTCCTGAGTTCTCTTCAAATGGCTTTTGTCCGTAAGAGAAAATGCAATATTCTTGTTCATGGTTTGGTCTTTCTTTCTGTAAACACATTAGGACATCAAATGAGGATTGCGGGCCATGAAGGTACAATGTCTAGTTTCATCAATGCTGAAAAATAGGATTCTCCAATGTGGAAGTGGGATTAGGAAACTCATCTAAACAGGCTTGCAAAGCAAAAAAAACCAAAAGGCATTATTCTATCACATTCATAAGTAACATTCAGAAGGTTCAGACCCTGATGGACCTCTATACACCTTCCACAAAACCTGTGGAGGTTTCACACCATGCCTGGAAGGGAAATTTTACAGATCCCAAACAGAATCCTTCAGAAATCAAACGGGAGATTTCCCAGAAGGAAGCATCAAGCTGTAACCACACTACCATGCCAATAATGCCACAGCTGGACACAGCACTCATTAGTTCCTCTGAAGGAGGAGAGTTCTAAGAAATCCTTATCCTATGAAACACTGATTTCCCAGTCACACAATGAACAGTGGAAAGAAAATGGAAGAAATGTTTTTCTTAAAACTGCAGTAGAGATATTGAATTTTATGAATGAAAGCACAGGGGCCATTCCCATTCAGCACCAACACTCCAGTCCTCGTCTTAATGACAAGTTCAGAAAATGAGGCAACTCACTCCAAATAACTAAATAATTGGGAAAGATGACAAATTGAGTTTGTATTCAGCTGCAAACATCTTGAGATGAAGCCAGAATGCTCAAAGTTGTCTTCTTTCAACATATATATATTTATAATTTTGAACACGATACATTTGTTACACATATAGGTCAACAAAGAAGAGAATAAAGTGACATTATCAAATTTCCAGTACACTTGATAACTTATTCCCCTTAAAAATAAACTGATGGATTAGATCAGCTATAAATTAAAATGACAGATTTACAAGTGCTCTGTATCTGAGCAAAATGCAGCAAGAATATTATGCACAGATGGCACACCAACAGATAAGAACTTTGTTTATAGAATGTCTACATGGAGAGGAGAGAAAACACGTTATTCCAGTTTGCCATGCTCCATTCTTGATGTTTACAGGCATTTTGAGGAAAAAAAATCTGATGGCATTTTGCTACAGAAAATCAGTTTCTGTGGAAGTGCTTTAAAAAGATGCTTCCTAAGGACACACACAAAGGGAAAATGAGTGACCCCTTTCTCAGGTGATTATTCCCCTCCACTGGATATAATTAATATAATTATTCAATAATCATCAAGGAAGCACAAACGAGAGACAAGTGAGGAGCATACCAAGTGAACTCCTTCAGATCATGACGTTAATCTTATGATTGCTGTAAGTTAAAGCATCCTTCTGCATAGCACCACAAATTAGTCTTTTCTCAGACAGATCCTTGAGGACTGCTTTGCACAAGGAGAGGGGAGGAAAGGAAGAAAGTAATAGCCCTGAGCAAATTGTACGGATTTGAATTACTTGCCAATTCAGATTCACCTACCAGAAATCTTTTCTGAGTGTTATTTATTTTTCAGGAGATCTAGGACACCATAGAATAACTTTACTTAATGTTCAACATATACAAGTGAAATGTTCAGTCCATATCAGGAAATGTCTAGTTCACATAGCACATATCTCCCAGAAGGCATTGTAAAAATTTTTTCTAGCATAATTACCATAATCGAATAAAAATAAAAATTAATAAAAATAATAAGGGTCTGGTTTCACATACATAGTCTTCTGGTTTAAAGAGGAAGCTGGAATATGTTTTCCAGAGAGCATGGAAATATTTCCCATGGAGGATACTCCACAGCAGAAAGTACCAGAAAAACCACATTAAAAAAAACACTGTGAAACTCAAGTGTTTTCAGATGAATGTATCAGTTCTTTCACGTACTTCTTGCTTAACTGGGATGACTACTAAAATTCTTTGTAATCACCACTCAGATGAGATAATTATTTGAAAAGATGTTCAACCTGAAACAACCTAACAAAGGCTACTGCAAAGAGACCAAAATACAAGACAAATAAAAATGGAACATATCTGTTTCTGCTGTACTGTTACATTTTAACCATTTTTTGTTTATTTACTTGAAACTGAATCTGAACCACAATACGATTCTCTGTGTAAAGAACGTCACTATTTCAGGGGCAGGCACAGGTGCATCAAAAGCTCAGCAACATGCATCAGTATGTGGTATGAAATTGCAGCTGAACCCTGAACTTCATCAGATGTCCTCATATTGGAGTTTAGGTATCATCACAGGGCATGGTCAAGAAAATTGCAGCTACCATTGGCTGTTATGCATGCCAAAAACAAACAACTCACAACAGCACAAGATGAAAAAGGTTCTAAAATAAAAACACCCCATGTAAGCAAAACTGCTTGAAGTTGATTCCTGGCATGAAAAACAGTATCCTCAGAAAGTATAATGCCACTGTTCCTGCCAGACATCTGTAATGAGGTTACAAGTCAGCCAGAGCAGAGAGGTAGGTTTGCCTTGATCTCTCTCAGTGACTTTCCCCAAAAAAATAACCGACTTTTAAATGTAAAAAAACAACTAAATAATTAGGAGAGGGGAGGGCATGGATGAGACACACCAAAACCCCAGAAATACTGAAACACTACTTTTCCCCTTTTTAGTTCTATCTTATCTCCAGGCTTAGAACCAGTGATTATCCTAGTTGCAACAATCTCCACTCAGTTTCCTTTTATCATTAAGAAATGTTTTGACATTCAAGATGTGGCTGTCTAATGCTCTCTGCCCCTCCCAGGGGTAGTCTCTAGACTTCTCTGCCTGACACTGCCATTGTGGAGTCTTGAGAATTTTCTCTTTCCTGAAAAAACCAATTCTTGCCACGGTATATGCAATCCAATTGGTTTAAAGGGAATACAATAGGATTGGCAGTGAGAATAACAAAAGTCCAGTACTGTCCATACAGCACCTTCAGCGTTTTCTCTCCCAGCACATGGTCCAAGCTTTGCAAAACTTCTTCCTGGGCCAAATCCTCTCCCTCTCTGTTACAAAGAGTGGAAAAGAAGGATAGAGCGAGATTTGCTGGGTTACAGCTTTACTGCCACATCTGCTCTGACTGCAGAGGCATGGTTTGCAAACAACTGCCTGGACCAAACGCCAGGACAAACATACCAAGTTCTGTCTGCAGTTTATATGCCTCAAGACACAGACATCATTTCAACAGTTACAGCACTGGCTATATTTTGGCTCCATTGTGCTTTCCAGGAACTGCTGCTGTATGTGTGCAGGATTGCATTAAACTTCATGCTTGGGGTTTTTATTTCTTCATGTTCCTTTTCTTTTTTTTTCCAAAATGTGTAGGAGTTAATGAATTAATTTGCAATTAACTTAGACCAGAGTCCTCAACAGCTATTTAGGTGTTGAAATATCTTATTAATTAAAGCACAGCAAAACATAATCTAGCAGCAAAAGGTAGGTCTGTAAGTATCTTACTTCTAAGCCCATCTTTCTCTACTACAGCTGTGTCTGACTGTGTTTTGGCATAAGCTAATCTCCATGTTCCCACACAGCTCAGTGCTCTTTTAGAACAGCTGCATAGCATTTGGGGGGGGGGAACTGAATGATGCAAAGTATTCCAGTTAACAGCATTCACTCTGTAATTAGTTTGCAGCCGCACAATGTCTAATTGGATTCTAGGACTTAAAAAGGGGATAAAGGAAACAATACTCTCACTCAAATATCCCAGTATCCCATTAACCATCTGCTTCAAAAATGCACTCCAGGTTTTAGATAGCAGTATAGCAACACATGGATGCTATTGGATGTTAAAATTCATTATCATCATCAGTTTTATTGGTCTTAGGAGCCATGAGTCCAGCTGACTGCAAATGAGTTGAGAGACTTCAAAAGTGAGGCAGCAGAAGACAAGACTAAGCGAAATGCACATAACCTTTTTTCAGAGCAGCATTGCTCAGTAGAACACTACGTCTGGTTTCAGCTTGGACACAATTGCAATGCAGACCTGGCATGACCTGCATGGAATGGAGTGATGACAGAGTCATTTTTCTAAAAACCACTGCAAACTCATTCTGAGCAACAGAAGCTGAAGACAAACATCAAGTTTTTTTTTAGCGGAATGAAAGAGAAGTGGCCGCTACAATTTGGAAGTTCACTACCACAGCTTCCACTAAATGACAGCTAGCCAGTTTTGTGTACTAGAACAATCTTCAAGCTCTTCTGGAAGCAGACAACATAGTAACTCAGAATTCCCTCTCTTCTTTTTCACACTTAACTGTATAGGGAACTTGGCTCTGAAATTTGAATTACATTTAAATAAGATAACTGATATCTAGCCCTAATCTTTCTCTTGCACCAAGTCACACATCCTACAGGGTGTTTCTGGTTGTTTTAAGGCCCATTTGACAGCTGTGGAAATTCCTGGAACAGTAAGCATAATCAATAGTTCTGGAATAGTAAGTGTAAAGAATAAAGACAGGACAGCTTGATGGCAACGGGAGATCATTTTGCTCCCAGATCCACAGTGTTCACTAAGGATGGTGGAGGTACTTTTGCCATTGTGTGAGATTTAGCACGCTCTGCATTTTTCTAGATGAGAGATAAGAGAGAGAAGTTTATCCAATACCTAACTAAACTAGCTGAAAATTACCCTGTGGGTTGGAAAGGGATTGTGGGTGTCCTACTAGAAAAAAAAATATACCTGCTTCCTGCTCCTTGAAGCATAGCTCCCACTTTGCACAAATTCTTTTTGAGGAAGTGAAAAAGTTCTCTAGCAAAGGGGTTGTTGAGAATTTCATCTTCCCTGAAAAAAACAATTCTTGCCATGGTACTTCCAATACAATTAGTCAGATGTAAGAAAGAAAGAAGCTTTATAGACATACCAGTCACACGAAAATGATGCATCTAAAAATCTCCAAAACTGATGAGGTGTTCTCACACCTTCAATGCTGGCTATAAGACAGAAAGCATTCTACCAAGAAGTAAATTAACTGTATTTGTATAAACATTTATTAGTCATTGTTTGTTTGGACTGAGATCCAACACAACAGGATGGATTTAAAACACAGGAAACTGAAGAGGTCAAACAAGGTGAGTACACATATGTAGTTAGTACATGACAGAGACATACCCAAGTCACTGTGTTCACAAAGGATTCACTGAGAAAACCGTGGGAGGCTCTCCTTTTTCCAAAGAAGGCATTTTACAGCACCATCAGCCAACCATCCAAGAGAGAGGAAAAAGAGGACAGCTGGCACATAAATAGTGTCAGAAGGTTTCACAAGTTTCTGCGTTCCATGTTAGTTAAAATCACCACCCCTAAATGTAAATATTCTCCTGATAGCTCCCTGCCTTTTCCAAGAGCCCTTACTGTATCTCTTATTCTGCTTTCTGAGCACGCTGACAAAATGCTCCAATAAAAGTTTGTTCTTTTGATTAATTACAAAATTAAGCGGCCATTGGGAGAGGATAAATTAAAGAGAGAACAAGTTTAATCTCACAAAAAATTGTTACTTGGCTTTTTCCTCTTTCCCTCAACTCCCTCCCCCACTCTTTATCAGGAGATATAAGAGATGTTGTGAAGCATCATGAAAGTCTGGAAATATTCCCCTCATCACAGAAGAGTCCATTGCTACAGGGCGTACCTGATATAAGAGATACCACCCGGTCCACTCTGCTCTGGATACAACTATGGGCTGTTTCAGGATCAGGGAAGATCTCTCAGCATTCTTTTAGCCTAAGAAATCAAAATTCTTTCAATGGAACAAAGTTTCCAAATACATAAAAATCTACTGTTTTGCTGTTACGCCAGCATGCCCAAGGATCATGATGCTTGGAGTACTTACACAGTAAGAAATGTCACGTAGCTGTTCATCAGAAGAAACAGCTATGCTTTACCCTCACTGTCTGACCACACCCAATAGGAAAGTGAGAAAGCAAAAAAGGGAAGCAGGCAAGAAGTAGTGAACATCTTGCCTTACCTTTTTTTTCATAGGATTCTTCTTTAGTAAACAAAATTACTGGTTAATATTACCTCTTAATATGCAGAGAGTTTTATTCACCGTCTCAAGGCAAACTGCCAGAATTAAGCACAGAGCATAACTAAGAGCTCAAAACACTGATCAGACCGTGTGCCAAAGTACTTTTCCTCCCTTGCTTTCCTGTCTGCTGTAAAAGCAGTTATAGAAACCAAGCAGTGATGCCATTCATTGCATTTATTACTGATGGCTTCCCTTACCGTGAGGTAAGCAGCCAGCCAAACAGAAAGAAGAGGAACGAGCAGTGTGCTTGGTATTGCTATACAGCTGATGTTCTAGTTTTAACAGGCAAACATTAAGCATCTGGCATTGTTAAGAAACTAAGCACGCAAAGAGGCACATAAACCAACATACCAGAAAGAGAAGTGCTTGGCCATTGTTTGAAACTAGCTTACTAAATGCACCTACTGGATTTTATAGCAGTTCCTCTTATATTTTCCAGCAGGACTTCCTCACAGCAACCTCTACCTGGATTTTGTGTCTTTCCTTTCATGTGTAATGTGCCAGACAAGAGTCTGATGTCTGGCAGACCTGTGCCTTCTCAGAAGGCATACACTGGCACAGAAAGGCAAGTTGAGTGGATTCAAGGTCCTGCCCCCATCAGCTCAAATCTCTGCGACAGAACCAGGCAGCAACACCTCTTGCACAGGTTCAGTCACTTTCTCTCAGTACATACAGCAGGAGCCTGGTTCCCTTCCTGTACTAGCACAGGGTACAAAGAGAGATACAAAATGGTTTATGAGTAGCTGAGAGCTTTTGAACAAGTTTACAGGCAATGTGATCCTAGGACAGTAGGTGCACAAGGAAGACTGGCAGTTTGATACAAAGGAGGAGTTGTGCTGAATGGAGGGGCAGGGAGAATGTCAGAAGCTCTCTAGTCCAGTGAGCTGGTGTCTTTTGTGTATCCACAGGAATATCATTCTAACAGCTTGTTCTGGAATACTTTCAAGTAAAACAAGACCTAGGAAGTGGCTATCCTTTCTGTAGTAAGGAAGATGAGTATTTTGAGACAACAAGGGGAAAAAAATAAGACAAGAAAATATGAGATTGTTGTACTAAATAGAGCATATATGCAGCATATATGGTCTACCTAAAGAACATGTAAAAGAATAGCACCTTGGTAAGAAATGATCCTTGCAAATTCGACTGTTAATCTTGTTCCTAAATAATTAGCATATTCAAATACTTCCCATGATTCCTTCTTAAAATACATTTCAAACTTTTTAGGCATTTTAGAACACTGTTTGGGAAGTTTAAACATTAAGTAGCAAAATGTGGATGTTTCCAGAGAATATAAAGTTCTTTCCCTTACAAATAAAAGTATCTTTCAGGAATGGCCTCCATGGTAAGTAAAGTGATGATACTTCGTCTTTCCAGTCAAGTTTGGGGAGTTTTGAGTTTCAAGTCTAAATGAAGTCAAGGAGTTTACTTATTATTTCTTGGCTTTGGCTAAAAAAATTAGCAGATTGATAAAGACATAGTCACCTTTAAAGAAGTTTTTTCACAAATCAAGATAATCCTGATGCTTTAGAGGGAAAAATGTGTGTAAATGACACCAAAGACGCTCAAAGGAGCAAGACTGAACTTGTTCCAAGAAATCCTTTGGCTTCAATACACAGAAACACCAGCACCAGAGTTTAGGGATAAAAGAATAGCTCTCTCTACTATAAAGATAATCCCTTTTTATTTCTAGAAAAGGAGTTTTACAAAACCAGTAAAAATAGTTTTCCTTTACATCTTCCAACATCAGATTCAGACAATGCTCAGAAATGCTCAGTAATAGACAATCAAAGCAGATGAATTTCTACCATTAAATCCTTCTCAGAGAAAATATTTGGACTACTATCAAATTCTTACCTAGACCACAGAAGCAGGACAGAAAATGTACATGTCTGTGTTTTATCCTCCTTTTCTTTCCTTAAGAGGGTTTTGATTAGTAGGCATAAGTGCTAGCTCTCATTTCCTGGGCAAAAGAATGCCCTTTGTCCCATGTGGGCAGAGACTAACAGCTGCATTCTACCTATTCATTTCTGCAGGTGACATCATCCTAAAAGGGTTGGTTCTTCCAATACAAAAAGCCACGAGTGACTGATCATTTGGGGCAATAGTCTCCTTATCTCATAGCCAGACACATTTTTGATCAAAGCTTTATTTTGTATGAAAAAGAAAATATAGGGTTCTGGAAATGAGTAAGTTTCACCCTAATTTCACTTCTGATTTCATTCAAAAATGCATTGGAATTTTCAAAGCTTCTTTGTTGTCATTTCATGATTACTATTTGCCTGCATCACCATCTTGTATTTACTACCATGTGAAAACAGTTTTCTTCATAAACCACAAAAGCCCTTTGATATTCCTTTCAGTGTAGCATTAATAATGTAATCTGATGCCCTGGGCATTATGCTACATTGTTTATCAACAGCACATTAACCACTCAGTACTTTCTGCACAGCGTTGCTATCTTATATACATACGATCAGTTCCTGCCTAGATCACAACTACTTAGACTGAGAAAAAAAAGTACCATCTTGCCACTAGCTGATGGTCATTAAGTGTGGTCTCATCCCAGAGACGTCAGAATATGATTCTTGAGACACCACAGACAGTCATTTCCACACAGCATCCGAAAACAAAATTTCAGATTTACAGGAAAGGCTGCGATTCTTCAGCAGATTCATATGCAGAGTTCTTATTGCAACATCTTTTTTCTGACCTTGCAAAATCCATTGTTCTCAGAATCACAGGATGGTTTCGATTGGAAGGTACCTCTGGGGTTGCCTTGTCCATCCCCCTCTGATCAAATAGGGCCAATGGACTCACTTGTATTCAGCAAGAAGCATATGAATACCAAACAAGAAAATCCAGCCACTTGCTACAACTCGCCAGTTTTTTAACCAGTCTGACAAAGAAGGGAGACAGGCAGTGGCAACACTCATCCTGGCTCACCTCACTGCAGCCTGCAAGGGGCAGTCTGCCTACCCAACACACTCCATCCTAGATTATCAAACCTCCCACTGCCTGGACCATGACTTCAGCATCCTTCATATTCATTGTACTCAAACAGGTCCTTTTGTTTTCTTCCAGCTTACCCCTCATAGTTTTCATCCCTGTAACATAGCTACTTTACTGTTATCCTCAAACTCATCCATTTTTCTTTGCTGTAGCAAGCCCAGAAGATCTCGCAAAACCAGATCATCCATTCTAGCCTTGGCTTAAACTTTGTATTAAATTAATTTAATTAAATTAAATTTTTGTATACCCCATGCTTCACTGCTTTATTTCAGCAGTTCATGTCTTGAATGTACATTACTTGCACATGAGAACTCAGGAGATTTACTTCATTTGATAATAAGCTGACCATCAGCAGAGCTTGCCCAGCCTGACCACTATGCACACAATCTGCACTTGACAGAAATTTTTGTAAATATTTGTTTATGTTAAAAGGTGATTCAAACACTTGAAACTACAGTTTCCTTAAAATAGGTATTAGAGCAGTTTCACAGACTAATCACTAAAAGCCTTGTGCAAGAGAAATCTCATGTACAGTAAGTTAGAGTTTTCACATTATCAACCATTTTTGAGATATTCATATCACTGCTTGGGCTCAGAAAATAATTGATGAATTTTCTGAAGAGTCTCAGGCTGGATGATATCAGAAATTCTAATAAATCCCTTTTTAGGTTGTTTCTTTAATGCAAATTCAAATAAAATAACAAGAGTATCCAAAAGTTAACTCAAAGCAATATGAGAGAACTGAGATCAAGAAAATTAAGCTAATATTGTTTATGTTAAATCCAAGACACAGAAATGTACCCCATAGCTGTTCTTCATACAGAAGCACGAGGTAAAAAAGCATTCTGGCCAACGTGAAAACTGAGCAGCATCTTCAGATTTTAATGGTAGTCAAGAGAGAGTTCAAGAAGCATCTGGGCAATGCTCTCAGGCACATGGTGTGACTCTGGGGTTGTCCTGCGAAGACGTGGGAGTTGTAGGTCTCTTCCAACTCTGGATGTTCTATGACTCTGATTCTAGAAAAGTAATTTTGTAAAACACAGACAATCTAAAGCATGAAGTCTGCGGTTGGGACTTGGTTGTCCAAACATTTCTCAAATTCTGTCAGGCTTGATGCTGTGACCACTTCCCTGGGAGCCTCTTCCAGTGCCCAGCCACCCTCTGGGTGAAGAACCTTTTCCTTGTGTATAACCTAAACCTCCCCTGACACAGCTTCAGGCCATTCCCTCAGATCCTGTCACTGGTCACCACAGAGCAGAGATCAGTGTCTGCCCCTCCTCTTCCCCTCATGAGGAAGCTGTTGACTGCAATGAGGTCTCCCCTCAGCCTCCTCCAGGCTGAACAGACCAAGTGACCTCACACACTCCTCATATGGCTTCCCCTCAAGGCCTTTCACCATCCTCGTGGCCCCCTGTGGACACTCCCTAATAGTTTACTATCTTCCTTATATTGCAGAGCCCAAAACTGCCCCCAGCACTGGAGGTGAGGCTGCCCCAGGGCAGAGCAGAGCAATCCCCTCCCTTGCCTGGCGGGCGATGCTGTGCCTGATGCCCCCAGGACAGAGTTGGCCCTCCTGGCTGCCAGGGCACTGCTGACTCACGTTCAACTTGCCATGCTTCCTAATGAATGAAACATTTCTAGGTTAAGTCCACAACTTGGGAAATGAGACACAATAAAGTTTAAACAAAAAGCTGCTGAAATACCACTAATTTTAAATATTTTGGCTTCCTATCAAATCAGAGATCTTCAGGCTTCGTTCAAAAGTATTGTAATCACAAGAAGTGTTATCTGAAGTTTGTAACACTCCCAAAAGGAATTTATAAGTTTGTAATTACATATTACGGGTTTAAATGCTCGTATGAGAAGAAAAAGATAACTCTCTTACACTCTTTTTAATTATATAACTGCTCAGGCAGGGCAAGGCAGTGTTGTTAGGCGGAAAAATCTGCCATTTAAAGTTATGAACATAATATGTTGTTGACTGGGCTGAAAATGTGTTTCTTAAATAGATTCCCATGGTGCAGTCGGTTGAAAGAACCAGGTATCAAAAACATCAGATATCAGAGACAGGCACATGATCTTTTATTTATGCACAAAAAGATGACAGCTGCTAAGCATTAATACCACAGATGGGGATTTTCATTACATCACTCTTCTCACAAAGGATGAACATATTCTGTGTTTATACAACTGCACAGAGAGAAGTAGATGATTGGTTTTGCTTGTTGCCAGAGAATCTGAAACTTCTGCTGTGAATAATTATAATCATATAAATAGCTGTCCCATCTAACATACTTTTGTTTTTGTAATGCCACTGAAGACAATACTGATCAGCATCAGCAAGAATTCAATCTTAGAGGCAGAATCAAACTCTACCACTTCAAGTTTTGACACAAGTGAATAACATACGTCGAAAACTACATGTGAAAGTCATGTCTCTTTCAAATTTAAGTGATTAGGTTTGACATGGCTGATTTAAGCTCAAGGCAAGCAGGCAGATAGGCAACTCATAACCACAGCAGCTAGATTTGTGTTCATACTTCCTTCCATTTATCAAGGTCACTCTCAATTATCTTTGAAAGGTCACGGCAACCTGGGGAACGTTCCTGACGGCTGGCAGAAAGCAATCATCACTGCTCTCTTCAAGAAAGGCAAGCAGCAGGATGGGAGGAGCTGTAGGCTGGCCAGCCACACCTCAGTGCCCAGAAAGGTGATGGAGCAAGTAATCAATCCTATAAACAGTTTTGAAATATGCTATGAGGAAGAAGAAAATTGAGACAAGTTATCATGGATTTAGAGACTACTCAGCCCTTGGTGAGCCTGCATCTGAAGTGCAGGGTCCAGCTCTGGGCTCCATGGTACAAGAGAGAGAGGGGAGTCAGTCCAGAAAAGTGTCGTGAAGGTGATTAAAGGACATGAAGGGTCTGACATACAAGAAGAGATCCAAGATTGTTTAGCCTGGAGAGCAGGGGTAAGGGGTAAGACTCTGCGGTAATCTCATCAATGCATATAAATATCTGACGGGAGACAATAAAGAAGCCAGAGCCAGACTCTGCTCTGTGGGGCCCAGTAACAGGACAAGAGACAAAAGGACACAAATGGAAATCCACACAATTAAGCTTAAATATAGCAAAACCTTTATTACTCAAGGGTGGTTAATGACTGAAGCAGGTTACCTAGAGAAGTTGTGGAGTCTCCATTCTTCAATATAGTCAAAACCAAACTGGAGAAGGCCCCCAACAACCTACTCTAATTGAAGCATTAGTGTTGAACTAGATGGTTTTCTTCTATCCCCAATAATTCTTCTTTATAAGGAAAAAGTCGGAAGAAAATTAATATTTTAGTATTTCTAGGTACCCTTTCTCGTCATAGTAATGAAGCATTAAAGTTGTGTGCATAGCTGTCAACTCTGTGTTGTTTATACATCTTACATCATAAGGTCTGCTTTCCACATTTGTTTAGTAACAGAGAGCTGTGCAGACTATTACTTGGCTCAGAAAGATAAAGTCATGAGTAGAAAACAGGAGGACTTGTGGAAAAGGAAAAATACGAAGACCAATGACAAAACTTCTCTCCCTAATATCATCAGTGCATGGCCATGGCTCCCACTCAGCTCAGATAAAAGGTAATAGAGGAAAAGATCTCTAAATTTTACTAGAAAGTATAGGCCTTAACCAGAACACCTGATTCCACAAAACAAGGATCTAGCTGTGCCCCTTTCTCTGGAATACAATGTATTCCAGGTCTGTAAGGGCACAAAAGTGAAACTCTGGAATAGAGCACTCCTGGGAGTGTCTCTAACCATTTTATTCTTCTCCACATAACAGCTGCTTTTCAGAAACCATTAAAACCTCATGTCATTTCACCTTTTCTCTAATACATACCACTCAAAGGAAACAAATTCCTCATTATTTCTCTCCCAACATTACAGAAGCACAGAATGGAACTAAATAAAACAGAGTCCCACTACCCATGTGCAATGGCTGTGTCCTTCACAAATTTCTCCACACCCCATCTGTTTCAGGGGACAGAAGAGGTACAACATCCCTCCCCTTCGGAAGTCATGGCATAATGTAAAACAAAGCAAATGGAATAATTGGGTTTTGATACCATTCACTGACTGCAGACAAATGAATTCACCACACATCATCTTATGCAGCCACTAAGGAAAATAATTTACTTCCAGGACAGTGCCTCTGAAAGTCTCTGATACTTCTCTCAACTCTAGTCATCACAGCCCAGATTTATTAACTTGCAAGAGATTGTTTAAAATTGAGCTCTTCTGGTACTTAAGAAATGGCAGGCTAAGTAGGATAAGAACAATAGGACTCTCATTTAAGTGATTTAATTAAACTTGAAGGAAGCTCCTGATTAGAATATGTGTGGGCAGTGGTTTCTTCCCTATTTAAAATGTTATTGGAGGGAATTCAGTAAGTGTTTCATTATTGTTAAGTGCAATCAGAGAAGTTGTTTTCTACCAATTAAATGCTGCTAGATAAATAGTTAAAAGCAGTTGGCAGTATAATGCATTCCAGCTGCTGCATTTCTTCTCAGAAACTTCACAGTAGATGTGTTCTTCTATGCACACATATAAAACAATAGAAATTCGAGGAAAGCACCTTAAAAGCCAGAATGGTACAGGTATTCATTGTCAAGATAATACTAATGAGGCAAGAATAACAGCCTTTTATGTAGTGGAAATCGGGATAAATGGCCTTGCATCTTTCTCCTGCACACTTAGCCTGAGCTGCTTCATGATAGCTTGCATGTAGCCTGTAAAAGCCCCACTGAAGAGGGCTTCTGTGCCCATATACAAATGTATGAGGACTCTGTATTGCAAGAACATCTTAGTTCAGTATCTTTTCAAAATGGATGCCTGAAACACAGACCTGTACAATAAATTATCAGCACTTGTCTCGTGGATAAAATCCAGAAGAGTTGGGTTAGGTAACCTTCTCCCATGCACTTCTCACAGTAAACCTCATGAAGCTCCACAGCTTTGGGAACAGCTGGGAAAAGACCCACCCAGAACTATTCTACAGGCATTATTCCCATGGCAAAGGGCTGTCCCTGCTTAGAAGGACCTTAATATCAGAGGTGAATTTAGGATGATAAAACCACTTTATAAAAAGGGAAAGTTACAACTTCTAAGTACACAGCAGAGGGAAGGGACAGAAGGCAATCTTCCTAAAGTCCCCAATATCTAGGTAAGTGTTTGTGATGGGTTTTGTGTGCTGTAGTGAAACAAGCACATTTAGGGCACTTCCATTTCTAATCAGGCATCATTGTGCTTATACAAAATTTTAAAAATAACTTAAATTGGAGGTGAGTCTTGTTGCTGTCTTAAAGCCCACGGAAAGCCTTTAAAACAAACAGCAGTCAGAGCATAAACAGGATGTGGATTTTACTCTTGACACTTGCCCATCCCATTCCACCAGCAGAACATCTGTGAAGTATTTCAGATGTGAATGTTACGTTGTTCTACACCTAAAATGAGAGGTGAGGGAAACAAGAGAATAGACTCTGAGTTGCAACTCTGCCTTTTTTCCTTTTCCAAAATCCCTTTTGTTTTATTACCCCTGTATGCTTTGCCTGGCAACCCCAAAGCACATTTGTTTCCCACTAATATTTGTGATTTTTTTTTCTCCTTGTTTCCCTCACAGTTTGGTGTGGTTTCTTGCATAAGCATGGCATTCCAAGCATGGAGTTATATTTAACACTCCTCTCATTTCATCGTTTTTATGTCAAGTCTAACAATGCAAAACCACATTAAACAAAGACATATTTGCTCTTTAAAGGCATTTTCAGCCAAGGCTCACAAGATGGAGTCACAACTGTCTCCTCAATAATACAAGAATGTGTAATCTTTGCCAGGCAGCATGGTACTTTGATACTCCTCAACTTATCTGAGTTACTGAAAATAAGTGATCTCACCTTACCTAAAATGGTCTCAGACCCCCTTTTCTTCATCTACAAATAAAGTGGGGCCCTTTCTGCCACCTTGTGCTTTCATAAATTAAGGAAACAAACAGTCTCAAAGGTTACTCTCAGAGGATATAACCTCATGTTCTGCATTCATTTACAAGTAGTGTTACTCCTCCATGGTTACTCTTACAGGTACACAGTGAGAACTCCCAGTTTGAGCCATCTTTCTCCCTGCCATTTTAGATTGTTGTCTACAGAAATTTTAACACTGAGATCAAAGTAAGAATCTGCTCAGAGTCTCATTAAGCACCAGGAAATGAAACACAGGGGAAACCAAAAGGGGACCAGCAGACACAAATACCCCTGCACAGTTATCAGAAGACAGAAGAACAGGATACTCATAAATCGTGCAGATGAGAGTACAGCCCAGAGACAGGAAAGTCAGTTGTGGTTGTAGGCCTGTGAAAGACTGGGCATCAGTGCCCTGCCCTGCCAGTTTCAGCTCACAAGCTGGCACTGAACAGTTACTGATGTGGGAGCTGTCACAGAGCTGTCACAGATGGGCTTACTACTGAGCAACTGGACAATCAAAACAACCCCAGAACCCACAATGCAATATCTCTTTTTTTTTATTTCTGTGCAGTGCTGCTCAGATTCCTTGGCTGCAGGGTAAACTCACTCAGCTGACAGAAACAGAGGAGCCTGCAGGTAGCTCCCACTGGGTACCAGCAGTTACACTGCCTGGGAGGTCTTGCCTTATCTGAAAGGGTGGCAAGAAGTTCTCATGATAACATCCCTTAGGAATACAGCTGTTCTCTTGTAAAGAAATTACGTATTACCTTGAAGGACCAAAACAGAGAGGTTCTCTCCACAGACAGGGTTGGGTCTGCTCTGTGCAATGCACTGGGGGAAAAGGCATCTGGACTCCAACTGATGCTGCACAGATCAGTATCTGAAAGAATGCAAGATTTATTTGTTGTCTATATTCATGTTCTTATTCTGTCTCATGAAAGGAGTTACTAAGACTTTTTTTGTTGAGACTTTTTATTGAGATCCAGAAAGAAACCTGCACTGTCTCTCTTTTATCTCAATGCCCCTAAACTCCCCAAGCCAATGCAGAACAGACTTGGAGGCCTGTAGGTCCAACCAACAGGTGAATACATGAATTTACAGCTTCAAAGGGGGACATTCACTCTATACATATATTCTAAATACCTTTTCAGACATGAAATATAGTATTTAATCCCCAGTTTGCAATTTGTGCAAGACCTCCATGACAATTCCTGGATCTTGATGTAACAGCTAAGCCTGAAGAAAACCTGGAGACAGAATAGAGGTTCGTGAGGTTGGATGAGAACCAGTGTGAAGGCAGCCCCAAGAACAGGCAAAAGGGTGGTTAGTAGAAGAGCCATGGGTGCATAGACATCAAAAGAAGATTGCATCACTTGAAAAGGAAAATCTGCTTTGAGAATTAAGAAAGGTATTACAGTAGAATCTGTGTTGCGTATGCTGACGTATTGAAGAATTTCTATCACTGCAAAGAACTTCCTTTCTGGAGAGAGTTAGTTTTCAGGAGCTCAGAGCATGAGTACATGCCATAAAGTTAATCAATACAGTTTAAGAATTTAAGAACCTGAGTGAACTCCCTAATGTACAACAAGCTCTGTTCATAATGCTGTTGAGCCCCTGTGCATTTTAGTTGGGCTTCATTTGAGCAGTATTCAAAAAAATCAGTGTTTTAAGTACAATGAATACCATTGTGAAGTTGGGAATAATATAAAAACTACATTATAGTAGGTTGCTCACAGTGCATCAGCTTATTCTCAGTAGGACTACAGAACCATTGAACTGGATTAGATGCATGGCCTGCTCCAATACTGCCCTCCAGCTATGATCAGGACCAGACGTTTGAGAGGAAGAAGTAAACTCCACAGGACAAATATTGTAAGACCATCCTTCAAACAAATTTCTGCCTGACTCTACACTGTTACCTACAGCCTGGCTTACACTCTTGCTTTATTACTATTGTTAGAGACACTGTTATTCTACAGTGGTTGGAGATGCCACACAAAGCACGTCCAGAACAGCTGCCCCAGTGAAACAGTTCCTTGGGTTAAGAGCAGAATAACAGAGGGTTGCCATAAACAAGTACTGCTATCAACTTCAACCCAGTGCCCTGAACACAACTCATTTAGCACTTTCCATTTTACAGCAAGAATTGCTCATCAGAGCCCAAACCACAGTCTAAAACACTACCATGCTAAGCATTGTTTCACAGTGTGACATCTGAACCTCTCTTCCAAGATATTTCTCTCTCAATGTTCCATGACCAAGGATTTCTCCACAGGAGCCTTCTTCATGGGGTCAGAAAAATATTCAACTCAGACTTTTTGTGGACATGACTTTCTTCTCCTTTCATANTTTTTTTTTTTAAAGAGAGAGACTAAAAAGAAATCCTGGCTTTAATCCTATTGGACCTAGGTTGCTGACCTACACATGCTTTTTCTAGTCATGCTTCTAGCTGAACTGAACTCTTCCAGCCGGGGAGTATGTTGAATTAGTTGCTCTACCCCAAATTCAACTCTACTGGCTAATTGAGTTCATTAGATTTCATTAATTGTTCCTTTTCTGTGGTGGATTCACAGATTCCTGTTAAGTTTTTGCTCTCTGGTTTTTTTTGTGCCACTAGCCAATGTATAGAAGCTACAAGTTTCCTTTTACATGCACAAAATATCTGCATTTTGCAAACTTAAATAGGTGAAACAGGTTCAGTGGGATAGAAAAAGGGGAAGGAAATGGGATAGAAAATTACTGATATTTTTCTTTCTTTAAACAGAGGCTAAGCCAAGGCAGAGTAATTGTTGCCTGCTCATCTCACAAACTGCTACAAAAATGTATACACTGATAAAATATAATTTATTCTAGTCTTATTCAAAATCACACCAGACTATGAACAATTATGATATGAATAAAGCGTGATCCAAATAGCTTACATTAGAATACCAAATGGAACAGGAATAATTTTGCAAAAGCAGAAATAATCCACTGTACAAACACAAACATTTACATATTTGCAAGTGAAAGATTTGCTTTGAGTGGAGTAAGGAAGGGCAAAGGGCAGTATTGAGATTGGGAAGCAATATAATTGCATTCTATTTCTAGATCTGCTGCTGATTTCTAGAACGTCTTTGGATAAGTCCGTTAAAGTGCAGAGCTTTTTAGCTGGAATACCAACCCCTCTCCTTCTTCCTGCTAGCCTGTCTCCCACTTACCTGGAGCCATGTTCATGTTTGGAGCACTCTGAATCTTCCACTGCCTGGCATCCCTAGAACTCAAAAAGAGCTCAAAAAAATTATAACCTATTTTGATGAAAAAGTAAGAATCAGATTTTCACTTCATTTCCTTAATACAGATTTAAAGCAACTGTCAAGCTTCTCACTTTCAAGATGTGACATGCCATTACGTGGCCGTAGAGCAGAATGAAGAGTGAGAATAACAGATATTGGTAAGCTGTTTTGCCAGGAAAAATGGACACTAGTTAGCACTGCAAACACAGTATAAAAAGTAGTTTTTAAAAATAGTCTTTACATATAAAATACTTTAAAGTTCTGGAGCTGTAAAGCTATATGGATTTTTGCTGCAGTGCATACTGTCCATTCTTACTTTCTTTGCATAAAAAACGAGAAAAACAGCTCCTTTATTTATAATCTTCCTCTAGCCAGGCCTTGTGAATGAATTTAACTCTCCATCGGATGGAAAGAGGACAGAAAGGACACTCACATTTTATCAACAGGTAAATTTCTGCATTGACAGGCACTGCACTACTACTGCCATCAGCTTCCCCTCAGCTCTGTATGCAGGGCAGTTTTGATTCCCACAGGCAATTCTTGCACCTTTAGCTCAGATACATCTTCATTGGTTTATGTCAGACAAACAAGGTGACAGTGAAACCACCCTCATCCATTTCACATTCTGTGCAAACACAAACATAGCATTAACAATATGGTAAAGCAACTTTTCTTGCCTAACATACTCCATCCTGGTTGACTCAGTTTATTCTCCTGGTCACCCCTCTTCTCCTCATTACTCAAGTCCATCCGAGTCTTCCATTCACATCAAGTTCAGCCACTTAAAAAGTCATCAATAACACTGTGGTAAAAAACTCATTTATCTTCTTCTGAGAAGTCACCCAAGGCAAGTGTTTTATACATAAAATAATTGTTACATTATTTATAGAAAACAGCTTGTAGATAAAAGGAGTTTTTGTACCCAACTATGCTATAAGTTTAAAATTTTACTTTGAGAGGATCAAGTTTGTGATATTATTTTTATTCAAACAATGAAGTTTGAAGCATTTTTTGAATACACCTTTCAGACAATTGTTATATATTCTGAAATATTCAGCGCTCAGATCAGAACAGCTGGTTCCCTTATACACGCACAAATAAAAAATGCACTTGCTTCTGTTGCTTCAAAGTAATAAAATGGTTTATAGGAACAATGCAAAGCAAATGAAACCTTTTTTAAAAAACTTCCATTTCCTTGATGTATCTAAGAAATGCATTTAAGGAATATTGCTTATTCTGTAATAAAAACTGTGTTTAGTATTAAAACTGTGTTTAGTATTAAAAAAAATAGAATAATGAAAACAAACTACCATGGAGTAGCAATTTGTTCAAATGGAAGCTAGATTATAAACCTAACTAACCAGGAGAGAAATAATTTGTAACCTCTGCATTCTCTTCAAAGTTGCAGTGCTTTGTATGATGGCTATACTAAAATTCTTGCAGTTTTTCGTGTTTAGAATAATCATTAACACAAAAAAAAAATTTCTTGGGTCAGTTTAGATATTAAAAAAAACCCATTCTAACAAATTATATTTTTTAATACAAGCAAAAAATCAAGGTATGTTGCAAATTATTCCAATCAAAAACATTAAAAATTTCATCTAATTCATCAGTCAAATGATATCCTATTATTTGCCCTGTTTGTCAATATAAATTCAGTAACAGAAGTCAAATGCAAATTTTTCTATTTCTATTTTTAAGACTTCTGGAGAACATCCTATCCTCAAATATTGTGCAGAACTAAAAAGCTACTCAGAGTGCATGAAGACCAGCTACTCACTGTTTGTATGCAAACGGCGTGGCCTTGACATTCCCATAAAGCTTCTCACACCAAAAAAATCTGTCAAAATAAATATAAAAATTCAACAGGTGATTTTTCCAACGTTTTTCATCATGTTTTACTACTAAATGTGAAGTGTCCTCAAATGCCAGAGTTAGCTTTATGATACACAATAATCTGGTATTAAGCTATTCCTGGCATTTAGGAAATAACATTTTAGAGATACATTGGTAGATGGTGCTACCTACAGACAAAGCAATTGAAATTTATCAGGAAACCCTTTAGTCTATTACAAAAAGAGGCCCTAGTTAAAATGCTTTGATGGCTCCCAGGTGCTCTAAAATCTGTGGTGTTCATTTGCCATGTGGAGTTATACCATTGTAAAAAGAGCTTATGGGGATGGTGTACACACTTGTGTGAAGCTGTCTGATGGACTGGAATGCTTTCCACAATCCCCTGAGTAGTGGCTAAGTGCTTGCTTCCATACACATAGCCAACCTAGTCAGCCTTCATCCAGTGCCAATGCATTTTACACCCTGGGGACTCACAGCACTGCACATTCCTCTGCATCCTCAGGTGAAAACACTGAAAAAGCACTGGAAAAAGAGTGATTTGACCTTGCAGCCTCTCCAGCCTGCAAAAGAGCCAAGTGCATAAGATCTACTCTTGTTCTTACTAAGCACAGTAAAGGAGAACAGCATCTCAACAATTATACTACATCTGTCTGTCCATCATGCTGAAACTCATTTTCTCTACCACCCTGAGAATCACAGAGTGATAAACTCTGCAAATGATGATGAATCCTGCAAATTCAAATGATACAAAGAAAGGACACAAGATGTTTTCATTTGAAGTGGCTTTACAACAAGCACTGTTCGCATTCAAAAAGGAGCAGTCAATGATCCGCTGTGCCAGTGGAGACCAGTGACAAGTGGCATCCTTCAAGAGTCTATACTGGGACCAGTAACAATGATGTTAATATTTAACATCATTGTCAGGAACATGGACAGTGTGACTGAGAGCACCCCCAGCCACTTTGCAAGACAGCACCAAGAGGAGTGGTGCAGGGAAATGGTGCAGTGGCAAGGGACATCATTCAGATGATCCTAAGACAAGCCCGAGGAGTGGGCCCATGGGAACCTCAAGAAAGTCAACAGGGATGAGTGCAAGGTTCTGCACCCTGGTCAGGGCAATTCCAAACATGGATTCAAGCTGGGAGGTGAAGGGATTGAGAACAGCCATGAGGAGAAAGACTTGGGGGTACTGGTGGATGAAAAACTGAATATGACGTGGCAGTGTGCGCTCACAGCACAGAAAGCCAACAGTGTCCTGGGCTGCATCCAAAGCAGCGTGGGCAGCAGGGTGAGGGACGGGATTCTGCGCCTCTGCTCTGCTCTGGTGAGACCCCACCTGCAGTGCTGCCTCAGCTCTGGGAGCCCCAGCAAAACAAAGCCATGGACCTGTTAGAGCAGGTCCAGAGGAGGCCACCAAGCTGATCAGAGGGTTGGAGCACCTCTCCTACGTAGACAGGCTGAGAGAGCTGGGTGTTCATCCAGAAAAGAAGGCTCCAGGGAGACATTATAGCAGCCTTTCAGTACCTAAAGGGAGCCTATGAGAAAGGCAGAGAAAGAATTTCTGTATGGGCAGGTAAAGATAGAACCAAGGGTAATTGCTTTAAACTGAAAAAGGGCAGATTTAGATTAGATGCAAGGAAGAAATTCTTCACTATGAGTGGTGAAGGACTAGAATAGGCTGCCCAAGGAAGTTCTCAATGTCACATTCCTGAAAGTGTTTAAGCCCAGACTGGATGGGGCCTTGAGCGACCTGGCCTAGGGGAAGTCGTCCCAGCCCAAGGCAGGCGGGATTTGGAACTCAATGATCTTTAAGGTTTCTTTCAACCCAAACCATTCTATGCTATTTTGCAAGCTGACAAGAGTGATATTTCTACAACATTTCCTGTATTTCGAGCTGAGACTGCCCTAAATCCTCCAAAAATATTTTTAACCTGAGCATCACACAATGGGCCAGATATTCAGGAATGAAAATGTGTATGTCTCTGATTTAAATCAGTCATAGATCTTATCCACTGAGCAGAAATAAGCTGTGGCTAATCTATTCTTTTGCAGACTATGGGCCACAGAAGAACACAACCAAAGCAAAAAATACACTGGCCAATTGCTAATGGGAAGAGAGAGACTAATTTTTCTTTTTGCTGTATGTACAAGGTAAAATGTTGCTCTAAAAGCAAGTATTTTGGCTCCATTGACATCACCTATAACTGGAACGTAAATGTGATCAGTACAAGGATAGTTAATAGCTTTCTTTCTTGCTATTAAAACCACCAGAGTATATTTTGAGTACACAGCTGAAATTAACAGAAAAAGGGCAGAATAAGGTAATCTCAGGTGGCAGTTTTCCAGACACTTACTTTTTTGCCAGCTCTTCTTTAAGTAGGAAGCCCAAGACAAATGCAAGTAGCCAAAACTTTGTTTCTAAATCAACACACATAGAACAATTTTTAATACTTTAGGTATCCCTGGTAGGGAAAGAAGAAAACACTTTTTATTAAAGAAAAGAATATTGTACTCTAATAATTAATTCCAGATCTAGTCAACAATGGTTTCTAGAGATTTTAATATAAACATATTTTTACTTGGTTTATATTAGACATTCTGCTCGATATCTATACTTAGATATCCTCAAATACCACAATAATATGTACCATAAATACAGGAAAAATAGATTGGCAGATGTGATTTTAATTACTGAGTAGCTTCAGAACTCCACTAGCACAGACTATAGTTCACAGGCAGTAGAATAACACAGGATTTTCTCAAGAAAGTCCCTACCTCAGCATGACAACAACAAGAAAATGAATATTAGAAAAGTCTTCCACAATTTTGCTACAGTCATTTGTAAGCAGGTCTGTAAGTGTGGTTAGCCTAAAAAAATAGGGATCATTATCTCAACAGCTTGCAAACTATTTCTTTAAAACAGAAGTCTGAAAAGGTAAAGTGCTTTGCTCTGACAAGTACAGCAAGGAAATGTTCATATTCCAGTCTCATAAAGAAGTTTGGACCAAAAAAAAAAAAAAAAAGGCTGGATAAGTTAGAGACACTCCCTAACGGATGGAGGAATTTCCTTCTCTAAGGACAGTGGAATACCAGTTTAGTCATCCAGTAATTGCAACAAACACGGATTTGAAACACACTCCTTTTTTTTTCCCCAATTAGTCATGGTCCACTAAACACATCACTCACTGGTTCTGTATGCTCTGCTGCAGAATCTCCTCCCTATTAACTCAGACCTAATGGCACATATGGCACCTGAGTGCTTCCAATAAGTCCCAGAGAGCTAATACAAGCTTTATGGAAGGAAGTCCTGTCCAAGAGAAAACATTATGTTCTTTAAAGCCAAAAGCTCCACCTTACTCCTTTCTGTGAACGGTCTCTCTACTTACTTCAGAATTTTCAGCTCTTCAGAGCTTTTTATCTCTTCTTCTTTTTATGTCATACAGATACACTTTTTTTTTTTAATGTGAGGAAGTAACAGTACCTGAGCAAAATGTCAAGCTACCACTCATACACATATTTTTAATGAAGTGAAAACTTGATAGCAAAGTATTTTTCCCCCTGTTCTTTCCCTTCCCTCAGATTAAACAGGCTACCTTTGAGCAAACCATTTATGTCACTACCTCAAAATATCAGTTCTGTCCAAATCATTCATCATCATTTGTCATCATCATCATCATTCATCATCATCTGTCCCAACGCTGTGAGAAAACAGCATCAGTGGAGCACAAAGTCCCCTTCCTGAATATGGGCTGTTACATTGCACATTAATTGTCCAAGAAAGGAAAGGAAGAGGTCTTGGGGAAAAAGTATACTTCCCTTATATCCACTACACAACACATCGGCCTTCCAATACACGTATGTCTGTTTTCAGGCAGGACACAGCACTGGGTTATGCATAGGAAGTGTTAATCTATTTAAAGCATAATCTTGATTTATTTGTCTTTCATCATGGATCCACAGCCACATTTAAGAAATGTGATTCAGGCTGTCTCCTAGAAAATAACTGTGTAGACTGGATTCTCCAGAGGGAAAGAAAATACTTTTCTTTGTATTCCCTCTTAATGTGCTTTATTAAACGAAATGCTGAAGAGTCTTAACAAGAACTACTTCTTTTAGTTAAGTAGTTCTTGAGAGAACTATTGTCACCAGCTGCTTCCTATGCAGTGGCAGCAGACCCCCATCTGCACTCTGTCCCTGTGGGGATACATCCTGTCTCCGTGTTTCTGTCTGGGAGGAAAGAGGGGCACTCATCCTTGGCCTTCCTGGCTGACCTCAGAACAAAGAGCTCTGAGCAGAAGGAAGTGCAGATAAAACTCACCCACATCACCGAATACTCACTCCTAATGCATAGCTAATCCCCCCTCTGCACTGTACTTTCAAAGCAACAATGAAGAGATAAATGCTTATACTTGGAAATGTTCTAAGATGAGTAAAAGGCACACGGGGCAGATGTAACATCTGCAACCCAGTTCTGATCATAACAGATTAAAATTTGTATCACCCTGAATTGTCAACATTTTGTTTATTTAAGATTAGATGTCAAGTTGAACTTTACCATTGCAATATTTTCCCTCACGTGCACGGCAGTGGTGAAATCTATGAATAAGTGTCAGTAGTCACTTATAAAGTATACTTATAAAGACAATGCTATTCACCGTGGCCTTGAACAACTGTTTGGATAGGTATATAGCTAAATTATCTGTATTTTGATTTATTAAATTCTGAACTTGAAATCAGAGGACAAATTTTAAAGTAATTCTTACATAATTTCAAAAAAAAAGAAGAAGAGAAAGTTCACAACAGTGATACACAGCCAACTGAAATTTTGTACTCTAGTGTATTTGAGTGTGCAATGCAAGATTTATTCTCCTGTGTATATAAATCTGTTTCACACATTCAAATAAATGCAGCTGTGTTTATTCCAGAGAGCAGAGTTCCAGATGTATACATACAGAACTCCAGATATACATATGAGCACCTTATTACATTACAATTTTCCATTACATTTTTCTAACACTTAGGATTTTATGCCACAGAGCCCTCTGGAATATGCCCCACTACTTTCAACACTTGCCCAAACAATACAACCTGAAATCCTAAGGGCCACCCAAGTTTGAACGGCTGTGATACCACATCCATGTTTTGCCTGGAATTGAGAGGAGGCTTTCAGACTGTAAGAATATAAGGTACAGGTTCAGCACTTGAATAATACCATTCTTTCAGCAGTATGATACAACTGTGAAGTCTTAGACCTTACATAACTTCAAACTACACTAAAAAAAGAGCAACTCCAGAAGAAATTAATATTTTTGCAAACAGGCAATGTCTGCTTGCAGCCACAGTATTGAAGGTATGCCAAAAAACCTGACAGTGATACACACAGAAAGGCACCAGACTGAAAATGTCTGCTGATTTTTAAACCAAAAAAAAAAAAATTCTTCTATAAGTTAAATTATGGATGGATTTCAGAGCCCCACAGCATTAAGTAGCAGCTCTCATTAATAAAAATGCAAAAAGTATTAAGAGCACAAAGCAATAAGCTTGAAAACATAAACCACACCATTCACTGCATAGTCTGCTTTTTAGATACCATCAGCATTACTGCACTATTTAAGACACAGACTATAGAATTAGTAATTCCAATACAAACTGCTGTGTTCTATAAAGTGCAAACAAGAACCCTATACAATTCAGATCACAGTTCTATAGGTAACTTCACATAATTATTTGCTTAGCAGATTACATTCCCAATATGAAACATACAAGGCAACATACTTAGTAAATAGTGTCATGGAGCAAAACAAGAAAATTAAAGCCAGAAAAGAGTGCAAAATAAACAGAAATACAGGGAAGAGTCTCTACTAATAAGCAAAAAAAGTTGCTTAAATTAGGAAAATACTATTTTTTACCAAATAGTAAAGGACTGCGGCAGAAAAAAATAGTGAAAATACTGTTATCAGAGGCAAAAATTTAAGAACAATTTAGACATTTTGGGTTTTTATCATCAACTTATTGTGACGTTTTCAAAAAACTAGATAGTAGAGACATTTATTTTTCTGAAACCATTGATGAAACCTTTGTGCAAATCACACTGACACCCTGTAAATAAGCATTTTTCAAAGAATAAAAATGCAAGTGCATTTCACAGTTGTTTTCTGATTCAGTTCATAATTTAGAAAGCCTGTTCTCTGTAAATGATCACATGCTATATTGCAATTGATTTTTAAAATAAATCAATTTGTCAAATAAAAAACCATCTATCTTTATTGACTAATAGCACAGAGACAAGTTGGAAATACTTAAAACATCACTGTTGAGGGATCTGATCCCTAAAAGAAGGATTTTGCTTTCCATAAAATAACTCCATAATATTTTAACACTTTCCTAGTGCAGGCAGTCTAGAAGAACAGTATCAAGAACCTTCCACGACATTTCCCTTCTGGCCTGAGAACTTCTATATAAGGAATGTACACAAAGGGTACATTTTAGGAGGTTACTGGCACCTGAAAGTGGCCCCTGAGGTACAGATGCAGCATTGCTACCATGAGAGCTTATAGTTAACAGTTTAAAAATGAGGTGTGGAGGGAGAGAGTCCAGCATTGAACCTTTTCCGGTGCATACACTGAGGCACTGTACTGCATATGTATGCAGCAGAACCCTCATTCAGCTTGTAAAGCCTGATCCCATACCAGGCATACTTCATGGAAACAGTTTGAAAATAAGTTTTCCCAGTGAATAGCAGGTGGGACTAACCTACAAAATCTTTTCTGGCTTAGGGCACAAATCTGCTGAAATACTTCACCCTAAAGAACGATAAAAGAAGAATTGCTTGAAACTTTGGTCTAGTCTGGCTGGTGTCTGGGCAGAGCCTGATAATGCTTACATTTTATGAAGGAATCTGCCTCACTCTGTGTGTTTACATTGCATAGGTGATGACCAGCTGAAACAGCCATTTTCTATTCTAGGTGGTCTCAAAAGTTCAAGCATTTTTTTCATCCAGAGACAGACTGAAGGGAATCCACTGTATACACTGAGCTGTAATGGGATTTGCAAGTACCTAAAAAATGAAAATACCTTATGCCTGCTGCAACTGAAACTCTAGATCCTTTATTAGCAGATGACTGGATTGCTGACAAGAGTTCAAAGAGCCGCTGATAATGAAGTCAGGCATAAGCAACCTGCACACCCTGGAGGAGTCAGTAAAGGAAAATGAGAGGGAATTTGGCAATTAGATTGTGTTAGAAAGCACTGTAATACAGTGCAAACAAACAAAAATATTACTGGCAGGTCAGCAATGAGAGTATTTAAAATAGTGTAAACTTATACTATCCACCTATGCCCATTTCTCCTTCACATAGACTCAAAATACCCTGGCAGGACTATTAGCTGTCCAAGTGAGGTATAATCAAACACTGATTTAGCATTTCTACAAGATAAATCAAAAGAAGATGAATGTCAAACTGAAATTTTGTTAATTAAACATCCTCTATACTATGTGCTGGTTTTGGCTGGGGTAGAGTTAATTTTCTCTACAACAACTAGCACACAGAATAAGACACGGGACTTAGCAAATGTGATGAATACTAAAATAGTTTTCCTAATGCCTGAGACATGACACAATATTGGATTTTGATCCAAAATCCAGGTCTTTACTGACTGAGTGGGATGAATAAAATAAACTAATGACACATCCTACAGAAAATATAAACCCTGAATATAAAGGACAGTGGTGTCAGGTGTAGCACTACAACTTCCAATATGATGGCACAGGGTATTACTTTCTCTGGATTTTACCTGTAAGCTCATGCCTTAGGTTTCAACTTTCATATTTTTCAAATCCTGTACTGCCTAGTGTGTAACTCTGAAGTTTCATGTGGCCTGTTAACTACTGTTCTCTCATTCTGGTTAGACATAACAAACCCTCTCTAGATTTGCACTTCAAGGACACCTTGACTGTCCCAGGCCCCAAAATGTGGAAACTAAAGCCTTAAGAGGAGGAGCAAACTTGGGGTAATTACATCATTAACTAAAATCATAATCGGAGAATTAACCCTGATATGCAAATGGACCAAACCTATAAAAGTGTCAAGAACCCGTGACCTAGGGTCCATCTTGGATGGAGCCCCTTGTAGTCTTTACACTCCCAAGGTCTACCTTTGAAGGGCCTTAAAATAAATACCTACTTTTATTCTCTTATTTTTGTCTAGCCTCTGTTTTCAGGTACCCACTTTAAGGCATCAAGCCACTGGAAAAGAGAAACTCTTCCAAAAGCTAACTTAAAGCACACAGATTGGGCTTCTCTCCTTAGACAGCCTTTGGGTTGACTTTATAGCGGGCTCACTCTTGTGAGAATAGGAAACTTGTGTGAACTTTCTCTTCTTCCTATTTATAAACAGCATTTCCTAGTCCCCATTGAATCTAGTTTTTTTTAATTGAATTCTAGCAGCTCACTGGCTGCTTCACAAGCTGTCTCATCCGTGCCCCTAAATCCATACCGTGTACATTTTAATGCCCTATTCTGACAGAACTGAAATGGATCATTTTCATGAATACAACTATGAATGCTAATGCTAAAAGAAAGTTTGCTGCTTGTCGTCCATATTGTCCCCTTCCACAAAGGATAACTGATCTTTTGCACTCAGCCATCTGTGCACAAAACAATTAGTGGAAGCACAGAAGCCAGACAACATCAATGACTTCATAAGGGTGTGCTTACTCTTTCAATATTTCTCTACAGTATCCTGCCCAGTGCCTGCAATGTCTGTTTAAACGTAGACAAAAACTACACAAGCAAAAAATACAAATTCTGACATGAAATATCCTTGACCTGTGACACCCTGAAAGGTCACAATAACCCACAGCAAGCACCGGACACGGGGAGGGTCCTGGGTTGCAAGGTAGTACAATGTCAGCAGTAAAGGTTAGTGTATGTTACCACGACAAAGCTAATACAAGAGGGATCCAAAATCCAGTGTTATATCTAATCTGTAAAATACCAAACTGAGTATCTCAGTGCCCTTCTGTGTTAAATTTTAGTCTCTCAAGCATTTCTTATTTTCAACCATCATACAGTTACTCTCCACTGAGATATACAAAAAGTTGAAAAGGCTTCCAAACAAGAAAATATTTTCAGAAATAGGTATGTGAAACCAATGTGGGTATCATCTCTTTTAGAGAAGTAAATTAGCATTTGCTCTATGTGATTAAACAATTCTTTATTGATCAGAGAAAATTGTGCTTTTCAAAAAGAATGAATGTGTCAGTGTACCTCACCAGGTCTATATGAACCATATACATGCTGTTCTGCTGCTACACACTACTTATTCCTTTAACCACAGAATGTTGGGGTTGGATGGGACCTCTGGAGGTCATCTTGTCCAGCCCTCTTGCTCAAGCAGGGCCACCTGATGCCTTAGGTTTTAACTTATATTTTTCAAATCCTGTACTGCCTAGTGTGTAACTATGAAGTTTCTTGTAGCCTGTTAATTTCTACTCTCTCATACTGGGTAGACATAACAAAGCCTCTCCAGGCCTGCTCTCCAAGGACACCCAGCCTGTCCTAGGCCCAAAATGTGTAAACCAACATCTAAAAGCGGGGGATGAGCTTGGGGAAATTACATCATTAACTGAAATTTTAATTGGAGAATTAACCCTGATACGCAAATGGACCAAACTTATACAAGTGTGAAGAACTCCTGACTCGTTGTCTGTCTTAGGGTGCATCTTGGCAGTAGCCTTTGGCTCCCCAGGGTGTCCCTTTGAAGGCCCTTCAAATAAATACCTACCTTTATTCCCTTATTCCTGTCTAGTCTCTGTTTTTAGGTGGCCATTTCAGGCATCACACCCCCAGCTGGTGGCCTAGGGCCATGTCTAGATGGCTTTTGAATATCTCCAAGATTAGAGTCTGAAAGACTCCACAACCTCCCTGGCAACCTGTGCCAATACTCAGTCACCCTTACATTAAAAAAAGTGTTTGTTGAGGTTCAGAGGGAACCTCCTGAGTTTCACTGTATGTCCCTTGCCTCTGGTCCTTCAGATGAATGCCTTGCTCTGCTACAAATGCTTTGTTTCTACTGCCAAAGTTTATCACTCATTTCATCTCCTATTTAATCTGTATGACAAAAGCAGATATTTTAATATACTTGTACTACCGTATATCTTGGCAGCATCATCAGACTGTTATCAACACATAGAGCAAGCTATCACTTCACTGTATGGCATGTAAAATCTCCTTCAGTTGGTCCTCCAGGTTTTGTTTGGTCCACAAGCCTGTACGACCTTATATCACAATGGTACTTAATTTTAACTAATTAATGAATTGTAAATTTAAAGGAAGTACCTCTACTCAAGCAGTTAGCAAGATCATGCCTGTTTCTTCTCTAATTTTAAGGCATACTTAAAATGTATACTGCAAGTTATTTGTTCTTCCATATAAACTTGCATGCAAATAGGTATGTGCTGTGAATTAGGTAATGAAGTAGGCCCTGGCATTTATTTTTGTCGTTTCCAGCAAACTTCTATGGCAGGCAGCACTTTCAAATCAACTTTTTATTTGAAGTACACATTTGGCTGGCATCCAGACTGCAAACTGCCATGAAAAAGGCAAAGAAAAAAACACAACCGGCAAAGGGCAAAGTCAGAGGGTTCTAGAGGAAATTCTTCTAGCTGAAGGGATCCTCTCCCATGAATCCCTGTGGGCACTTGGTGCCAACAGGATCACACTGAAGGGAGACAAGGTTCTTGAGTTTACATGGGAGGCTACATGCGACGTGAGAGAGGAGGGGCCCAGCTGCGAGGGCACCCTGGCACTGTAGTACTGAAACAAACACTGCTGATCTGCCAACTGCAAAGTTTTTCCAGTTGCTAAACTGATTTAAACAAGTTTGTTATGTGTTAGCTCTTGTTCACAATGCTACACGAGGGGAACTTGAATGTTTATAATGTCATGCTTGGCTAAAGGCATCTTCTCGTTGCCTAACTAGAATTAACCTCCCTCAGCCCTTCTACAGCACTGTGAGTCAAGAAACCCCTGTTGCAACTGATGGCAGATGGACTAATTCCCATATAAACGTGAGGAAAAAGAGAGGGAGACATATCTCTCTTTAAATGTCCAAGAATATGTACCTCAAGGAAGGGAGGCAGTAGAAGAAAAAACAGCTTAGGGCTAAAAAAGCATAAAAAGTTAAGACCTGGCAGACAATTACATCATGAACCATGCACAGTGACTTCAATGGGCAACAGGTGAGGGTAGAAAAAGAAAGAAAATACTGGAAATACCTCCCTTTTCATTGCTTATTTAAGAAAAAAAGGCAGTGTAATACCAAGGAAACAGAGTAGGGCACTCATTAAGCAGACCCAAAGGAACAATGAGAATGTATTTTTTTTGAAAGTGTGGTTGAATCGGGACAAATTAAGTGGAAAGTCAATCTGTTCCCTTTGGATGAGAAAAACTAGGTGAGATAAAACACCAGAAAATGTACTTGAGGAGGCTCATGAGCTGCCAGAGGGATTGACATTAGCTTAATGACTAATTGGAAATCAGATTCTTGAAAGTCTTACTTAAAAGTACTCAAAATTAAACAAATTTAAAGATCTTGGGACTCACTTTCCTTGCACTGTGAGTACAATCATAGAGGAGCTGACATCATACACACAATCATCAACACAATTCCTGTCCTACCTACTTAGAGACAAAGGAGAACAGTTAAGGGAACTTGGAATGATGATGAAAGTGCTCACAAAAATGAATGGAACATATGTTAAAATGTGGAGTACTACAAACTAAATTATAAAGACAATATCAAAATTAAACAGTAATGCTGACACATGTTTTGATGCATCATAACCAAAATATCCTTGCAATATCTAAAACAAGAACAAGGTCATGTTTAAAACACAAAAGCAGGGGTTTAGAGATGTCCTTATTTGGTCGGGGGATTTTTTTGCTTGTTTTTTTTTAGTTTGGATTGGGTTGGGTTTTTTGTGAAGTGAATTTTACTACTAGAATTTAAGAAAGAAGTATCATGTATGAATGAACACTACATTCACATAGAACTACAAAGAACAGGAACCCATCAATCCAAAGCAATCTTAGCATGTATTTCAATATTGCATTTTGGGATATCACGTACTGTTTTGTAACAAAAGAAGCTGAATATTGAACTAATTTTTCAACAAAAAATTTTCCAGCAAGACATGTTTTTCAACATTCTCTCATACCAGCTGTAATGAATTTGTTAATCAATTTTTGTAAAAATTAATAGAAAACACTGGTGAACCTTTTCTTTTTTATTTTTAATCTATCATCTACCTTTCCTGTGGCATCTAAACCACTGGTATATAGATATCTTGTCTTGATTAATGATATATACACTATGGGAACCCATATTAAGCCTTGGTTGCACTCCACTGCCTGAGAGAGATCTCTGAACCCTCATTAATAACACAACGTATGTTAGACAGTATATGTTGAATCTTTTCATTTCAGTAGCAGTACACAACTCTTCTGAAAAAAAAACATATTGAGAAATCAGCAAGAAATTTATAATCCTCACAGAATTTTACCATGGGGTAGAAAAGTGAAAATATCAGTCTTTAGAATCAGTAAAGTTAAGAAATAACATTAAAAGTGCAGTGGCCTGAAATGGCCCTATATGCCATTTCTCAAGTAAATAGCAAAGGAAGCATTTATAGTTTGTAGAGGTGTGCAAAACAACTGGGTCTTACTGAGATGGAGTTAATTTTCTTCATAGTTACTAATCGGGTGCTGTGTTTTGAATTTGTGATCAAAACCAGTCTTTCAGCTATTTCTGAGCAGCGTCAAGGCTTTCTCTGTTTCTCACACTGCCACACCTGCAAGTAGGCTGGGGCTGCCCAAGTGGCTGGGAGGGGACACAGCCAGCACAGCTGACCACAACTGTGACATCATGCTCAGCAATGAAACAGAGAGGAGTGGGATTTTGGTAGGTGAGCCATACTTCATTGGGGAACTGACTGGGCAACAGTCTAAACACAGGAGCTGATGCATGATTATATTTGTACCACTTGTTTTCTTCCCTTTTTCTTTTCTTCCACTTCTCTTTCACTTACTCAAAAATTTTTTATCCTGACCCATGAGTTTTCTTGCTTCTGTTCTTCCTTTTCTCTTTCCTCACCCTACTGCAGGGGTGCGGGGAGTGAGCAAGTGGCTGTGTGGTGTTTAGCTGCCTGTCAGGATTAACCCACAACAACAGTATAGTTTTGTAATGGAGAAGAGCCTTTTTAAAAAGTCATTTTGTAGCATGAGTCAACCTGGTTTGCTGCCAGAATGATTTGACATTTAAAAGAATTTATACCAAAAAGTGCCCATGTGCCATGTCTCGGATGACAAGACCTGGCTGACTGCCCATTCACATCTGTTCCCAATATGCACCCCCAGAAAGTAATGAAAATCCTATAACCACAGCCTCAATATTTATTTATTTTTCACAGCAAACAACAAGCTTTTTCATGAACTGAGCAGTGGCCTTAGATCAAATGTGTTTAGATCAAATGTATTTCTGTAGAACAGGAACAAGAATAACACTTGACAGATGAACTCACATAAGGATTTGTAAACTTTAGTACAGAAGATGGAGGTAGAAAGAAAAGATAAAAGGAAAAGAAAACACAAACAAGTATTGAGACAGTTTGCATTTGGGCTTTCACCTCCAGCTGCATATTTAGTTTGAGAGAGACTAGAAAGCATAAACAAGTGTCCAGACATAATGAGTTGTTAGTTATGAATGTAGATTCAGGAAAAAAAAGTAGAAAGTAATCATAGCCATCTCCACCTCTAGGATAGCAGATTCCTGAAGACAGGATAAAAAAATAAGGATGAAATTTGGACCCAAGTTAGACCTGTTCCGAATTACTTTTTTTCTACATGCTGAGTATCTACATCTTCCATCTATGCTCTTCCCAAAAGGACTAACTCTTGCAAGTGATGGGTCCTTCCCACTTCAGTTTAAATCTGTTGCTTATTCATGCATTTAGATGTCTAATTTTAGACACGTGTGGTTAGAAAATACCAGCCTTGGACCATATGAAAAATAGCATCAGGATTTCTCAGTTCTGCTTTGAATTTTCAATGGAAACAACAGAATGCCTTTCAGTTTTTAAGCCTCAGACTTTTAAAAACACACTTTTCTGTCCTGAGGTATATGGAAGGCAAGGGTGCTTGTTTGCAGTGCATTGCTCATCTCCATTTTTCCTCTCCCATTCATCACTCCACTTGAAGACATACTCCCAGTTCTTACTTTGTTCTCCGGAGAACTGAGGAGTGATAATTCGCCATCCTGTGTTGCTACAGAGTAGCAATAGCTACAATTACAGAACTGAGGACCAGCTCTGGTCCTCAAAAAAAACCACAAGGTGTGTTTTTTATAAACATGTATCCTCTCTAACAAAGCAAGATATATATTTTAGAACAAATAAAAGCAAATTTCTGAGTAAATAAACAAGCCTATAGACAAGGACACACCACAAGTGACAAGTGTGAGTGACCTCTCTTAAATGCACTGGGAACATGTCCTGCTCTTAGTTAATGAGAGTGGCATTAGATCCTACAGGTTCTCACCTTCACCTCCCTCTTAGGAAGCTGCAAGCTGTTGCTCTGGGATGTAGACATCACAAGAGTTACACAGAATTTTCGTTATACTCAGCCTAGTTGTTTGACAGCAATATCACACACAAAATCAGGCACGCAAAGACACGTAACTTCACAGGAGATCTAGAGACTTTCTGCTCAGCAAAAGCCAAAAAACTTTCAAAGTCCTGAAGAAAGGGATTCACTGGGTTTAAGGTCACATCTGCCCTAATGCAGGAGTTCAGTGATACAACCCTTTACTAGCACAGTGGAAAACTATTTCTACCAAACAGAAGAGAAAAAAGAAGAAAAGCAAAAGCATCAACAAACCCCTACCTGATGTCCCAAAAGCACCAAAACTCTGATAAGTTCATCACTTGTTCTTTAGAATTATATAAAATTTTATTGAGCAGTTGATGATCTCCATATTTTCCTGTAATATTTATACAGAGAGAGTGATACAAAGATATAGATGGTTGGTGATAAAGTATTCAGTAATGAGTAGAGTTTATTCTTATTTACTTATTCTAAATACAGGATTAAGCACAATACTTCAGGCATGTTCTGCTTTTTAACCTATAAAATAAGAAATTCTTCTGAGAATTCTCTTTGTTTCAATGCTAATTTATGGATTTTTTTAATTGGGAATTATTGGAAAACAGTCTCTGAGTCATCTTAGTTTGTTCTATCAGTTGTCCAGCTCCCCTAAACAGTTAAAAAAATGCTTCAATTTTCCATCAAATGTCTTTAATAAAAAGAGTTTTTTTTGGAAGAAGGACATTATTTGTTTTGGTGTATCAAGTGTTTTTCTCTGACATAGATTTATTTGCACTCTGAGTAAAAACTTCCATTCTCTCTAGTTTTCAACTTTGGATTTTTCTACAACAATCAATATCGTGCCTACATTAAAGTACACATTTTGCTATTTGCAATTTCAGGAGCATTTTCTAAGTAAAGCCTCATCTCTAAGTTCCAACAGTTGCACACTGCAGAAAAATCAGGCTGAGCCGTGGAACAAGGTGTGCATTGTGGATTGTACTGATGCATTACCTATGACCATGGCTCATCTGGCTGCTGGGTCAACAGGTCACTGGCATGGAGCCACCAAATTTCAGAGAACAGCCTCTCTCATGGTATTTTGATATTTCCCCTTCTGGACTTGTCCCAACAGGGAAGTGCTGGAGCATATGAAAACTGGGACTGGAGCTGGGAAGCTAACCAAACTATTTCAAACCTCAAATGTTTAGGTTAGATGCTTATGTGGTCTTAACCAACTCACCCATCCCTAAATATTACAGCATCAGGAATGATGATTTAAAAATACAGGAATGATACAACAGTGCCAGCCACTGTTAAGTGCATTTCACATTTCTTGCAATCAGTTCTGCACCAATGAGCACACTATGTGAGTACTTAGGGCATAGCTATAGGAATAGGATTTTGTCTTTTCCTTATTCTTTCTAAGCTTAGCATTGTAGATTGCCTGGACATGCTGTCCATTTGCTGTCCTTGCTCCTGAGCTGCTGTAAGAACAAGCTGAATAGGACCTGCTAAATAGTCAGATATGTTGGCGAAATGTTGGCAAAAGAAAAGAAAAAGAAAAAAATAAACAAAAACCAGCCCTAAATTCCAGCAGAGAACATGGTATTATCCCATGGTGGTTCAGGCCTCACTCTAGACAAAAGTAAACAAATAGTTCCATGCAAGACCCTGGATTTGAGCATACAGGATCCATGGATATAAAAAGACAGTAATCATTCCTCTACAGAGGGGAAGGGGAGATTTTGCAGGGCTTGAAAGGGTCCTTATCATTGCAAAGCACATTTACTATGGAGGTTTTAGGGCTCTAATTGCATCCTTTAGTTTCAGGGCCTTTCCATCACAATGCTGAACAAAACAACAGCACCGAAAGACGAAAACGTCTGTTAGCTGAAACAGAGCAAACCGGGTTTTTCTTTCATTTTACTTACAGTTCACAGTGATTTCCTCTTCGTTAACCAGTTTATTGTCCTTTTTTTTGTACTAGGCACAGGTGCCCAGGCACGGGGGCTGCAGGGGCGGCCTCTGTGAGGGGAGCCAGGGCGGCCCCACGCTGCTCGCAGCCCTCACGGCTGGCTCCAATGGACACCCCGCAGGACACAGCTGAGCCCCACAGCCGAGATGGAGACCACTGGAAAACACAGCTAAACCCAGGGCAAAGCACTGCCCGGGAGAGATGAATGGTGGGGAGGAAGGTGTTACAAAGAACCCTACAGATAACGAAGGCAGAGGAGGAGGAGGGGGAGGAGCTGCTCCTGGCGCCAGAGCCGAGACTCCTCTGCAGCCGGGAGAGTCGAAGCTCAGGCCTTCATGTAGCTCGCTCGTCCATTTACTGCTCTCTCCCCACAGTTTTGTGAGAAGGCCGGTGGGTACTTTACACACCACACCTTGCATGTGCACATCTAATGGCGCGATTAGAAAATGAGAAAGCAGGGAAAGAGCTGAAAAACCTCGAGTGTCGGCTGTGGGTGACAGCTCTGGGCTAGGGAGAGGGACCCCTGGAAGGACAGCAGCTGCAGAGCAGAGCTACCATGGCTGCCACTGCCGGTGGGCCCGCACGGCCCAGCCGTACCCCCAAAAGGGGCCTAGAAGGGTTTAAATATCTAATCCCTTTCACTGTATTTTGCCACGGACATTTTAAACTGCATTGAGGCATGTACTAATGTTTTGAATCATTACGCTATCAGACTTTCAATCTGACAGGCCACTGAGGGCAGACCTGAAAGCATTCAACATTGTCTCAATATTTAAGTGCATGATGATGATGTAGAAGAAACAAACATATGTTTTATCAATAGAGTATAAGGTATGACCATGAACTGTGCAAACCAAATCTGGAATGACAAAGCTCAAGCTAATCTCGTCAGCCCAGCAGCCTGCTATGTAAGATTCCATAATGTCTTTGGTCTCATCTCTGACACTGTGAAAAAGTGACATAAAAGCCTTCACTGTGCAATATTGAAAAATGTGGGATGGGGAGTGATAAGTGTGTGCAAGGTCTTTGGAGGGCTGTAACTCAGCATGCAGTTGGAGAGGGAGTTTAAGCTTGGTTTGCCTTCTTCAGGCTCAGCAGCTTGGACATTAACTGCTCATATCAGTTATTTTACAACTGAGCCTAAAGGGTAATTTTGGAAAACAATGATTTTAGAAAAGATAACTCAAGAGACATTTGAATGCATTTAGAAGAAAGTGACCCACCTAAAAATAATGAACACACACAACATTACAAGTTTTCAGCCTAGGACCCATGTATCATTTCAACTTTTAGCCAACCTTGGGAAAAAAACAGACTGTATTCAGATAAGATGGCAGTTTTTGTCAGAGGCATTGACAGATGTCAAATAAAGGTTTAGTGGGAATGACACTGACATTCACCAAAGACAAACATGGATCCCATACAGTGGAAGAGCTAGTGACTTGTGTTTCATGTTTTCTTTAAATCCTCCTTCTACAAACCACTCTTTTTCCACTAAAATTAGAGACCACTTTGACCAGACAGCCTTTCACACCACTAGTTACTCCTGGAAGCAGAAGGAAGGTCCTGTTAAAAGACAGTAATTTTTGGTATAAAGGAGGTGTAAAGGTAAATGAGGAAAAAAGGATTTTTGTTTCTTGATTCTTCATGCACTTAAAAGGCAAATTTGCTGGAGTGGCTTTGTTTACAAGTGTAGATTGAATGCAGGAACTACGTGACCAAGAAAATTGATGATGAAGTATTTGCAGAAATATTTACAAGTTAACACGTTCTTTTTTGAAACCCTTTTTTATAAACTATTGTGTTTCTGTTGTTCAACCTAGGAAGTGCCAGAATTTATTTTGAACATATTTGACATTCCCAAGCAAAATTTTCACGTCAGTTGAGACCTTAAAGCTGAAGATAATACCTTATTTATTTAATTTTCCCAATAAGACTTGAAATAAAGTCTTGTTCAGATATCTAAACCAGAAAGTATTAACAACAGTTAATTTCACCTTGTAATTAAAACACCCACAAGAATTTCAAGATGAGTAATTAATGGGGACTAGAGAGAAAGGAAGATACCTAACCTAACAGCCATGGTGTAAAAGCAACAGCAGTTTCAAGGCAACGGTTTTGATGCAGCTCTGTGGGTGATTTGCCTTTGTGGAAGTTGTTGAGAGTACGAATGCTAGGCTGCAGAATTTAAACCTTAGTAAACCACAGCAAGAACCTTCGGGTGTCTGTCAAAGCTCTTTGATCTAGACAAACAAATTTTCGCATACATTTTATATTTTACTTCTTGACTACTGCTTCTTGAGCCCTCTTCACAAAAATAATGATACTAAAAATTCATACGTCAATAGGAGTTCAAGTGTATTGAAAAAGCAGACATAGACAGAATAATTATATATGAAAATGTATTTTAAATATTATCTCTCCACAGTAACCCTTATGACTACAAATAATCAAATAATCTCTTCTCTAATTATCTACATGGAATTTGTTGTGTCATCCACAATCAGGAATGATTAAACATGCTCCAGTCTTTCTGCATTGTTTACTCTGCATTAAGTATTTCATTGATGCAGCATGTCTCACCTGAAAGGCTACCCTGCTGTGTAGCTTTGACTTTAACAATGTAGAAAATAAGCTGTCCCTAGAAAGAAATATATTTTTGTTGTGTTTCCTTGAGCACAGACAAACTTTCTTGATTTCTGGTTTAACACACATTTTCTTCCTAATTTATGTACAGGTGAAATTGAGTGACTGGTGAGTAAAGAGAAGATAACTCCTACCAACTACAATTCTAAAAAAAGATTTTGCTTGCAGCAAATATCCATAATGCAATCATCGACTTCTGTGTGTGTCATTTGATCCAACAGGAAATAATGTGAGTATACAAAACAGAGTTGTATAGTTTTTAAATGGCAATCAAGAATAATGCTTACACATACTGTGCAGGGAATAATGAGGGAGCTCAGTCGATCACATGAAATTGTAGCAGAAGCAACAATTATCATGGTTGTCCAAAACTTCAGCAGGTTTAAAGGAAATTTTTTAATGGATGATACGTGGTCTTACTCTGAAAACAAAAGGGCTTGAAAACAAAAAGCTTGAAACAAGAACTTTAACAAAGATTGCATACAACTATTTGCATGTGTGCATCACTAAGTTTTCCCAGCACGGGAACAAGCAAAGTCTCTTTGCTTCTCCTGAAATACAAGTCCATCACAGGAGAAACTAGGAATACAAGGAGATGAGAAGAAATAGGAGATGCACTTCGAAAAAAATATCCAATGTCCTAAGAAGAAAATATTAAGGACTAAATGAATGATTGACAAACAAAACCCTTTAAACCATCCTAAGCTTTTTATGTTGATGTTGATCTTTGTTATAGGGATTATACCCATTTTACTGTTTCATGTAAGTGTTTTGGTACAGAATCTTTGTGGATCTGAAGTATCCTTTACTAAGGCTAAAATTTATTCATGATAGATGACATCTTTCTCTTAGGAAACAATGGGTTGAAGGGGATACCCATAGACATTTCAGAGGCATGGTTCTTCCAGAAAGCAAAAGTGTGAGCAGTGGAACAGAGTTAATTCTTTATGTCTTTAAAAGCTTGGCTAAGAAAAACCAAAAAGCTTCACAGATGCTTGACTATGCCTCTGCTAAACCACAAGAAGTTGCCAGTAGAAAGTATACGCCTGAGAAAAAAACATTTAAAGCTTTATGGAAGGTAAGCTACAGTGAGAGTTTCACAATTCTTTTGGGACTCAGCTTTGAAAACAAAACTCATAATGTCAATACAGAAAAGCCCTATTGGTTTTAAACTTTATTTGAAAACACTGTAAGTGAAAGAGCTCTTTGTTTTGTTTTCATTTGTAACAGTGGGATTTTTCAAGTATCTGTTTATGACTTACACAGTCTGAGCATGGCTGAAAACAGAAGTAAGCACAAAGTAATCAATGCACAATATTATTTGCTTTATTCCATTCTTTTATTTCTACCTTTCTATCTCTTTAGGAAAACATATTTCACACTCTAGAGGAGAGGTTATATAGAACTTTGTCCTATATAGAAAGCTAAGCATCCTCTGAGAATATAATTGCTTCCTGGCTAGCCCAGCAATATTGTTATGCTTTCATATAGTTAAAAAATCTGTTTGAAAATTCTCTTTTAATACTGGAAAAGCACAACCCACTTTAGAATATACAAAATTAATTATTACAGCTGAGTTCTCTTACCATGGCCATTTTCTGAGTTACAAGTATTACATGAGAGCTGTAACAAACTTCATTTCTACTAGACAAAAGAAATTCTGTTTCAGAGTTCCTGTCTACTACAGTCTTCTGGAAGTAAAGCTTATTGCTGTTACAGCATGATTAGCTGAAGTAAAATAAAACACCAACAACTAAACAAAACAAAACAAAAAAGAAAACTGAATTAAGTTTTGAATAGCAGTTTGAAATTAGCATTTTGTAATGTTTGCAAATCAGGTTACAGAACTTAAATATATTTTCAACATAATTCTTTTTGGTATGATGCCATTGGTGTTATTTCCTTTTTAATTTATGCAAGCAAAGTTATGTACTCTGTGAAGTTGGACATCACAGATGGAGAATTATCATCTCATGGTTTCAATTCCTACCCATTTAGAGATTTTTACTTCAGACTGTTATTTTTCCACAGTCCCAGCAGCCACCAAGTATTTTCTGAACGTGTTAAGGTGTGGAAGAGGGAGGTACACAAGTACAAGAGGTCTCTGTATAGTCACACGAATGAAAATGATGGCTGTGTAGGGAGAAAATTTTGATAAAGTAATGATTGTTCTTCCCTAAGTCCTTGTTTCCCTTTGGAAGATGAAGGATAACACACACATACACCCTGCCCCGTTTGCAGCTACTCATCTTTTGTGACATTTATCAGAATATACCGTTTGGCTTCCCAGCAGCAGGAGAAGCAATCCTTTTTCTGAAAACCTCTGCCAAAGGCTTAACATGTGTTGAGTGTTTCCAGCTCTTGAGATCTCTTCTGGAATGTGATCCAAGTCTGGTTAGATCTGGAGGCAGCTTTGCAACAGCCTATTTCAAAATCCATTCCTTTGTTCCCCCACAAACTGCCTGTCATGCTCACTCACATCTGAGATAGACCAAATTTGGAGCCAGGGCCTCTGGAAGAAGTCATCAGAGCTCCCCCACACTTCTTCAGTGAATGAGGCACACGAGCAGTTGGGAGAAGCTTTTCTCCCTCCTTTGCCACTCATTTTCTTTTAGGATTTATAAAGGACTTGAGTTCTTCCTTTAATATGCAGCCTGCCACTAAAATAGGAGCTTCTGGACAGGTTCATCCCAGCCTAGAGTAAGACAGGATCATACAGGGCTGCTTCTTTCCTCTAAAGCCTTATAGAGTATCTTCCAAAAATACAAGAAATTGGACAGAGGTTTGGTCTGAGAGCTCACATAAGAGGTCGAGGCTGGCTAACGAGAAGGTTGACAAGGAAAATATAGATTTAGGAGAACTGTTTTTATTGAGGCAACTAGGAGATAAACACAGCACAAACAAACACACAAGCAAGGCACATTTTACCAGAGACATAAAAAAAATAGACAAAACAATGAGGAGGGGGACATTCATTGCAAGACTCCCTCTTGTCATCCTCTACTGTATGGTCTTGACTTTATCGGCCCAGAATGTGGACACCCCTTGGAGAACTGAGTCCCTTCCAGCAGTCACCAATGCCCTGTAAGATGTCCCAGGCTGACAGAAAGCACATCTGGAAAATGAAGCTTTCAATTTTCAGGATGTTGGAACAAATATGGCAACCCCAGCAGGCAACAGGCCATCCCAGGAGTACAGCTCTGCTCTCAGACACGTGATGTTTGAGAGACAGAAGTCACTAAAAAAACCAACAAGTACAGTATAATCTTTCTTTTAAAAAATCTGGGTCAGCATCAGAGCTTGTACGATCTGATTTATGGCTTTGAGCCTTTGGATTGCTGAAGCATACACTCGCTGTTGAGTGATTCACTGTTGTACTTTTTACTGCACGTCAAGGAAAGCTGTTGCATAAATACTTGCGTAACATTCTACAGGACAACCGAAGTCATAAAATATCTACTGTAGAAGGCAGATACACAACCATAAAATGTTCCAAAAAGCTATGAAATAAGTATAGATTTAGAACTCTGTAAATATATATGGCTCTAAATATATGAAATATTTTCAACTGAGCGTCTTTTTCCGTTTAAGAATTTTTTTAAGAAAAACGTTTTTTCTTTAGATTTTTCTAATTTTTCTTTCAAAAATTTCTTATTTCTAGAGATTAAAAAATAATTTTCTTCCTAGGAGTATTTAACATAACATGAAAATATGAGACTTAAAAATACAATGATTAATTTTGCATCCTATTTGTCTTGCTTATTTGCAACATACCTTGTTAATGCCAAGGGACTAAGTGGGACTTAATAGGTGTTTAAAAATAGGTGTGAAAAGTAAAATTAAGTTACCTAGTAAACATTGAGAGGGGTCTTAAACATTAAATACAGGAAGTACTGTTTTTATTTCAGCTTCTCATGTGAGAGGGAAGAAAGAAGTTGTTTTTATTCCATCCTCGGTCTCCACAGACCTCTTTTGATACAGTGTCCTGGTACACCAGGGTAGGTACTCCAGGAAGTGTGCTAAGTTATCTGTTTGGAATTGCTTTACTCTCTACCTTGTTCTTTTCTTGTTACTTTCCTATTGGTTGCACAGAATCTTCCTACAGAAAGAGTTTATGATGTTCTCTGGCTTTTGTTTTCCACAAAGACAATCTGCAGTTTTTTTGTACTGTTGAAGGGAGGCAAGCTAGCAAATATACAGCCCTAAAATAGTCTGAATGCAGATTTAAAGCTGCCAATCTGACAGGAGACACAACAGCACTTTGTGATTTCTCTGGTGGCAAAACTAGCTCCAGATATTATTCAGTTTGCTGCACTTCCACTTTTGCCGATTCAGCTGTCTGCAAAGTAGACTCTAAAACAGATCAATGAGCCCAGTAGAAAGTGAGACTAGAAAAAGTCTGTACCTGTGTGTTTTAAAGGACATGAAGCATTCAGGGAAAAAAAAAAAAATCTTGGATGCAGACAGGACCTTAGCTTGAAAATCCAGTTCCTAACACATTATATAATGATCTCTAGTCCTCAAATTCATTGATCAGTCAAGGACAATGTGTCAGATGCATTGGATATGTCATTTCACAAAAGAAACTCAAGCAGACAGCAGAGACAACAGAAACTTACTAGAACAACATCCACTTAGAAGGAAATAGTACAAGATAGACAAGGCCATTTGACAAATTAATAACAAGATAAACAAACAATGTTTTAGATTATTTGAATTAGGATAAGCTACACTGTGAGAAACAGAAAAGGCAGCTATTTAATATTCACAGAGGGGAAATTGGTAGGAAAAGCAAATCTAGAGAGGCAGAAGATGAGTAGAACAATTTAGCCAGGGGTTCTACATCTGAGAGCTTCACAATAAATTAAGTAAATTTATCTTCATGACACTTTTATAAAGTAATATCCTCGCTTCACAGATGAATGACCAAACCACAGAGGAAACACATGGCTGAGCCAACTACCAAACTCATATCACACGTTCCTTCCGGGCTAAACTGGAAAGTACATTTTGAATGTATTTCAGAAAGTAAATAATAAAAAAGGGGATGAAAAGAGAGGAAAGAGATACAACACAGTCTTACTGAACAGAGATGTGATGATTTTCACTAGCCTACCATTATATTTCAAACTGGACTCATTGACATTTTGAGTAGTAGCCACAGGATGCTTGCCTAGTCTAAAGAGGAGGTTTAGTGCACATCTATAGTAAGTCCCTAGAAGCAGTCCCTTTTGTTGAGAAAGCAGGTTGATTCATTTGTGTTAAAGTCAGACCTAACTTCTCTTTGTTCTCTCCACAATAACTCCAAAACCCAGAAAGGGACTTGTACAATAGACCAGTTTCATACCAGCTCCTTTAAACCTTTGAGCAGTAGGAGTATGTCTATATAGACAAGTAGTACAGCGTGAGAGAAGCAGATCTGTGAGGTGAAATAGCTGGTGCAGAGCCAACATCTGCTCCCTATGTATTTCAGGCATTTTACATCACACTGGCTCTAAACAACTTAACAATCATTAGTCACTGGAACATGTTATATTCACTCCTAAAACACACCTTCTAGTCCAGCTTCATGCAAGAGCAACCCAGCTGGTTGCTTTATGATCACTCCACAGGGCAAACCGTAACATGGTAAAGGGGCCAGTGCTCCTGTTTGCCTCTGCACACATATCCTAAAAGAGCACTAATTTAAACATCCTTTCTCTCTCCCAAATTCAGCACTGTGTCAGACACAAAACCTTGAGTTCCTGGTCTTCTTGTGCAATTTGATGACATAACACAAGCATATGGCTGAGAGCTGGGAACTTGGGAGTTCTGATCTTTGAGGCGTCACTGATTCTCACTTTCTGTGGAACAGATTCAGAGCAGGAGGACATATTTACCTACAGCATACCTGATTGTGCAAATTGGCTTGAATGCACAACCAGACTTGGGGTTGCTTAGCATGCAAATTATCCCTTAGGGATAGAAGAGACTTGCCTACAAGAGAATAAAACCCCACACTTGCCTGGAATCAGAATGCTGCAGAAAGAAAAAATCCCACTAGAACTAAAATCGCTGTGGCCTTTCTCAGATATGACACATATTCAGTCTATTCCAGCCACAAACACATATCATTATTATCTGGTTGAGGGGTTGGTCAAAGATTGCTTTTGTCCACAGTTTGAAGGCAAAATTGCCTAAGTATTCATTAATGCTTCCAGGAATGCAGGGAGTTACCTCAGCAATTTCCTTCTCACTATGATGCAGACAATATCCCATTCAATGCCTCCAAGGAGAAATCACAGCTGTCATTTCAAAGTTAACATCTTAGACTATTAAATCCCTAATTTGGTTTATTATTTTAAAGACTTACCTTGTAGTCATTTAGACAGGCCTTGGAGAGTACTGGGAGCCATTCCAAATTAAAAATGAAATTAGAATCTAAGTCTGTAAGAGAAATCTTAGTGCATTTCCCGATCAGCAGACATACCCTGTTCCAGTCCTTCTCCCATAGTCCAAAAGATCCAGGAAGGGAAAGGATCTGAGTATATCCTGTGATGCGTACTGTATCTCTGTATTCCAAAAACAGCTGACTTCCAATAAGTTGTAGATTCAACAATAAATGCTCCTGACCAAAAATAGTTTGGTGTTCAATGATCAAATGCATTTTCCTATATTGAGGGTTCTGTTTTGCTGAATGCCCTGAACAAGAAGATGAATAGAAAAGTGGCAGTTTCCTGTTAATTGCTACAAACTTATTCAGGATAGTCAAAAACTGCTGCAAGGAATTGCAGAGTTGTACTGAGTGGTTGGGAGATAAAAAGGCAGGTGGAATTCAGTGTTGATAATGCAAATTACTGCACATGAAAGAAGTGTTTCTAAATAAAGATGATGGGTTTAAAATTAGTATTATGACTAGTGTAGCCATTTCTTGAATACCAGTCACAATTGCTATAAGGAAGCAAATAATGGATAATAGAAATAGAAAGTTTGGTGAAGAATGTGTGATTTGGACAAGTTTTAAGCAAAATAAGATGAGGTCTCTTCGGCCTTGAAAATAGATAGCTAAGGATTATATTAAATACTTCTGTAAAATTTCTGCTGTCCCAGAAAAGGCTTCCATCCCATGATTGGTGAACAATGCTGAATCCTTCAAATTCTCCAAAGCCTGTTAAGTATGAAATGGATGGTATGCTCATAAGGCACAATTATTATAGGAAAACTATTTCTATTAGACTGAGACTAAGAGATTTCCCAACATAATATTAGCTGATATAAAATGTGACAGGGTGAAAAGACTTCCAAGTTCTCCTCACCAGTGCATACTTACATAACCATATAAACTGTCTCAGTCAGATAAAGAGGTCCTTCCAAACTCTGTGTCCCATAATTCAATTTTCTTGATTGGCATTTCTTATTATACCATTGGAGAGCTAATTTTTCCATTCTATCTCCCACCATTGTCCTTATCATTGCCAAGTCCTTGAAACTTTACCTGTTTGAGTTCCATATTTTAGCAAAGCATATTTTCAAAGGTTAGTTTGGTTCCAAATGTTAAATAATGAATGGTTATAAAGGATGTTAATGAAACTTCTTTCAAAGGACAAGTGAACACTAATTTTGCTAAAAATGAGAGGACTCAAATGCTAATGTTAAAATAATAGTAACAATTTTTTGTATGAATGCAGGAGATGTTTACGTTGTTGACATATGTTTTATACGAGCAGGCATTCATTATAATTATCTTTACGTTTTCCTTGCATTATTTTGACTATCATGAGCTCTATTTTTTACTAGAAGTATTTATATTTAAGTTTTCAAACTATTCAGAATGCAGAAACAGGCCTTTGCCACGAGGTACAGAGCGACAGGCACAAGAAGAAACTGAATGTTACCAGAACAACGTCTTGTTTCTAGGGCTGTGCATGAGTAGAAAAATCAATTTCAGTCATGCAGCTGAAAGGACAACATGTTGAGCAACTCAGCTTTTCCCACAGAAAGCAGCTATTTCAGAAGCAGACCTCATAAAGACTACATTAAAAAAATACGGCTTTTATTTTGTGTTAAATTGTGGAACATTAAATTTGAAGAGCAAAAGTTTCAGACTTAATGGTGGAACATGAACTAGTTGGAGCAGTTCTTAGCCAAACACTGATTGACCATTCCTAGATATCACACAGAAGAAGGCAAAGCGTTTCATTGTCTGATAACCTTCACACGTACATGGAAAAGAAACTCTCACTGAAGGACATGCAAAAGTATAAGATTTGTTTCAGGACAGGACTGAAAATTTGATACGGAAAGTGTGCAAAGAGAAAGCACTACAGGAAAAATTTGTTTCTAGCCTGTTAAAGCAGGGAGTGTTGGATGTATGGATCCAGGGCTAAGTCATGACTGGAAGCAGCAGGGTGTGATAGCAAGCGGCAGAGCTGCACCTCAGCCACCTGTTTCTCACAGAGGACAAGGTTCTGTCAGTCAGCACATAGGTTTCTGTCCAAAATCACACTGAAAATTGGGAAATTAGAATTTGTAGCTCAAACCCATGTTCACTTCTGGTTTTGAGGTTGTGATTTTCCTACTGTTATATACCAGATCCAGGGGAGAATGAAGAACTTGGACATCCTGCACACTCTGCTGGCAAGTTGAATTTTATTTGCACTTTTCAAACATAAAATAGTACTTATGCTTCCAGAATTCCTCAAACATTCTACAACAAATTATTACCTTTTTTTTATTATTAAGGCGTTTGTTCTTCCTTCCATACAAAATCCATTCATTCAGTTCCATAGCAGAGCAATTTTTTCAAGGATTATGTTTTTAATACCAGAAAGAAGGCTGTTACAGAGTATCTGGAAAACTCTTGTATTGGTAAAATAATCAACAAAAAGCCTATGACTAACAGATAAAAGATAAGTTGTCTAATGAGAGGCATGGAGCAGAATAAAAGTTAATGTACTTTCCAGAATCAGGATCTGGTGACAAAACGCAATTTAAATAAGGAGGTTTGTCTGATTTTAAGATATAGTGAAAGTATCAGAACTCACCATTGCTGGATCAAAATGTGATAGTGAAAAGGTTATTAGAAAAATTATTATTTCTAGTATTCACAAGACAGTAATTTGAACACAAAAACTTTGGTGCTTGTGTGTTTTCTTTTGAAGAGCCAGATAGTTACATATGGAACATGCAGACACCATGTAATACTTGTTTCTTTACAACATATAAACTGTTTGATGGCTTTTTCCATAAAAGTAGCTTTTTTAATGACTCCATTAAAAATATTTTTTACTGAAAAACAGTGGTGTAATGAGGTTTGCCCTTGCAGTTTGCAGCAGAACAGGACCAGAAGCCCCAGGCTCAATGGTCAAAAAAAAGAAGACAGAACTGTGATTCAATGTGATGTTACAGTCATAAAGAAATCAAATCTAATGCTAAGAATTTAATCATGAAATACTAACAAATCGTCATGTCATAGCCAGTAAATTAACATTAAAAAAATGTGGGTATAATTTGCTTTGATTAGAAAATAATCCAGCAGAACAGAATCCTAGCACATTGCATATGATTTTTATAGTAATTTGTATAAGATTGCCTTCCCTGGCTGATTTGAGATAGGCTTCTAATACAGCTGATTGTCTTCTGCAAACAGGATGGAAGCAAGTACGGAGCTGGGCATTGCCTGACATATGCTGGCATTTTACAAGTGTCAAAACAAAGCACTGTGCTGCACCCACTTCGGGCCTAGGGGGAAGTGAGACCACTAAAAACGTGATGGGCATGCAGTAATCCATTCTGAGAATCTGTGCTGATATTCGAGTTGCAAAGATGGCTCCAGAGCCTGTGCAAATGGAATGTGTCTTGGATACAGTTGAACTAGTTTGAATTTTCAAGAGAGATATATTAATTCAGCAGGGAAACGATATATGAAAACTCATTTCTGAAAGGAAGACACATAGCCTACCCATACCTGGAAGGTCTTATTCACTTCAGCAACTGACAGCTCAGGGTATGTGATGCTCCTGACAAATTTCATCCTTTGCATAGTAACAAAAATATGAAAGCTACTGTTGTCTCCTGGAAGACTCCTCCTGCTTTTTAGGCAGTAGTTCAGTTACCCAGCAGGCAAAAAGCAATAGCAAATGCAAAGAAACTCATGGGACAAGATAAAGACACTTCAATAAGTGAAGGAAAGATAAAATGGGGGGGAAAACAAACGCAAAGGCACTTATCACCTCCCACAAGCAGACAAATGCTCAGCTAGCCTCAAAGCAATGGCTGAAGCCAAAGCCCTGAGTTTTTATTGCTGAGCATGGTGTTACTCAGCATGAAATAACCTTTCAGTCAGTTTGGATCAGCTATCCCAGCTGTATCCCCTCCCAACTTCTCTCCTACCAACAACCTCCTCTCTTGAGGGACAGAGTGGGTAACACAGGAAATCCATTCTCTTCTACCTGACAAACTTAACTATGGCTTTGATAGGTCAGTGCCTGGTCCCACATTTCTTGCCAGGAGCACTGAGATGTATTACAAATGTGGACACTCCAGGTTTTGATACTGATGAGAGCACTTGCTCTCCCCCATTTTTTCCAGCAGGTTTAAAGTAGAAAAGTTTTATTTTTTATTGTAAGAAAGTGATGAAAGTGTTCAAGTGCTTTGTTTCAAAGTATGCTTACAGGTATAATGGAAAATCACTAACATCTTATTCTTCACTTGTCCTGACTCTCTGTTCCAGTGGGCATAATGGGTTTTCAAAATGAAGATGTAATGTACTGTGGATATCATTACAAAATCAGAATATATTAAAGTCTTGCCAGCAACATGTTATTGAAGTTACTATTGCTCCTTCACAGCAGTGATATATAAGTCAGCATTTCTGGGAAAAGTTCTCTGTGAACATCACTGAAATGCTTTTTGGAAAACTGTTGAGTTGCTGCTATTTTGTTAATTTGGATTGGCTGTCTCCCTTTTGGTTTCATACATAACTTGTATAGTCCCCCATTTATATAGTGTAAGAGCAATTGTGCCGCAGCTCAGCTTTTCCAATCAAGTTACCACACTGTTTTGCAGCATGAATAGTGTAATATTTCATAGGGCTTCTCTAAATAGGGAGCTCAGAAATACCTCTTATTTTTGAAGTTCTCAGTCTATCTGTCTTCAGCTTATTTTGCAGTGATAAGATGGGCCCTTGGTCCCGATGCAGGGCAGTGTGCTCGATAATAACACTGCCATCCTCCTGGAAGCAATTTTAAGCAGATCATACTTTGGTGGCCACGTAGAGGTAAACTGTCAGTGTCAAAGTCTTACAGAGAGTTCTGTCTGTAAATGTCATAATCAATGCAGTTTCCCTTTACTAAATCCCCAGAAAGTGGTTGAGTCTGTGCTGTAGGTAAAGGTCACTGCTCTAGTCAAATTTTCTTCCCTGCTCTCAAAGAAGCAAAATCAGTTCAGATTTAGTCCACTGAGCCATTCTGAAAAATCCAGGCCAAGGGATTATAATGGTGAAGGAGAAGATAGTTTTCCCCTTCAATTCATTGTGTGGTCTCACTTTGTCTTATGATTGGCTTTTACTCACTCCTGTCTGTATTATTTCCTTCTATTCTTTATATGATTCTGTATATCCCTTATCAGCATGCCTGACATCTAACTTTAATTGTATAGCTGTAGAATTGGATATCTACCTCATGTTCAAATATATGAAAGGGAGTGCTAAGCAGGTAGAAAACATGAGGAAATTATAAAAAAATGGTGATAATGTTGGCATGTGAGATGGGAATTCAGAATTGTCCTGCCAACACTGCAAAAGTTAATGTTTCTTCGTAATTAACTACACTTGGTTACACAGACAAGCCTGAACCAAAACAATCAAAAACAGGTAACTTTTATACTGTGGAAAGAGACTGAATAAGACTATTTAGTAAGCCTGAATTATAACCCAACCACCTCTGAAAAAAGCAGAGTTGATCTTTCTACTTCCCAATAGCACATCATTTTGGATGAGTATGAATTGTTGCTAGAATTCTGAACATTAATTCAATTCTGAATTAATGTTCAGAAACATTAAGGTTTGGATAAATGTATATATATATGTATGTATATATGTTTGGTTAAATGTGTATATATATATATACACATATATATGTATGCATATATCAGAATCTAACAAGAAGTCAAATGCAATAATTTTAATTTCCTGTTGGAACTTCAGTGTTCAAATGCGTAGTATAAGCAAAATTAACAATCTGTTTAATATAGAAACCATTTAGGTCTTGAGCTTGCAAATATTTACACCCACAAATTCAAGTAGAGATTTAACTGTACTTGACTCCCAGACCCCTTCTTCAGCTGTTTTTCCTGACCAAATGAAAAACCTCATGTGATGGCTGTTCAGACAACAGCTTTAATGATCACTTAGCTTTAACTGTTTCATCCCTCCCTTTGTTTCTTCTCTCTACTAACACACTCCTTTTTTGCCGCACCAAAATCTGTCAGTGCTTTCACCTTAGGTGTATTTACAAAACAAATGTCTTTTGTTTCAGAGCAAGCAAATTATGCTCATGTATTGTTTTATTTTTCCTGTGCTATTACATATGTGAGAGAAAAATATTTTTTAAAAGTTCAAGAAAACTACCTCAAAACCTGCCGTTCCTTTTTTAATGTATCTTACATGTAAGATAACCAGATACTCATGTAGTGACTAAACCAGAAACTTTCTGGAGAAAAGTGTGCCCTTTTAAATTTTGCTGGCATTAGAAGGTTTGCTCTTGTGTTGCATTGTTTTTTCTCTTGGTTTTGTTTTTTTTAAAAATTTCTGGTAATTGCTTTAAAAGAACAAAGCTCTTTGTTTAAGGGTAGCTCAGGGACATCATAATTGCTATAAGGTACAAGACTGTTTCCAAGTGTTTCTGAATTGCTTCTCTTCTGTATTAAATATTTAATGTCTAATGTTTAGCCAAACTGTAGAAATTCCCTCTGGAACATGGGTGATGACTTCAGGAAGAGAATCAAGACCTGTCAATTCAATTTTCAATATGACTCTCTTTAGAAAACCACAGCTATTAAAGATTGGGGATTTTTTAAAAAAAATAATAATTCCAGGAGTACAAGAAAATGTCCTCAGTGAAAAATATCAAGCAATTAATTCCATATTATAGATTCACAGACCCTGAATTTAAGAAAGTGATAGTCATGCTTTCCCTGATGAAGGTTTTTGGTTTGGGTTGGGTTTTTTAAAGGATTGTTGTTAATGTAACCTGGTTGGTCATGTCTTCCTCTCCCCCTCATGCACCCTGTTCCTCACGGGTTTTGTGAGACAGATTTCTTACCCTTATCTCCAGCTGGAGCCAAGAGTGACGTTATCTGGTGGCATCCGGCAGCAAGGCCATAACCCCACAGCCCAGGAGGGAAGTGTGTCAAGGCCTCTATTGACCAGTAAAATCCTGCTGCATCAGCTAAACAGCACCTGCTCCTTGTTCAGATGTTCTCCTTCCAGATGTCCTGTTTTCACCTAAGAGATCAGTGTGTCCCAGGAGAGCTGACTGCTACTCTTTCATTGTATTAAAACCTGACAGCACACTGGGAATAAACCATTTCAAAGCCTAATGAAAACAAGCATGTGCTTCCTTCCTAGCCAGTGATACACTCTGATGTGAATGCGGGCGATCACAGAACACGTGCTAAACATTACAATAGCATAGTACAAAATTGCACATTGTCCATTGTACAAAATACAAAAAACATTGCATCATGTTGAAACTCTGAAAATTGCTTCTGTTTCCCGGGCTATTTCAGTTTCTGTCGCAACATATGGACACCATTCTCCTACCCACCCTGATCGCTGACATATCTTCACTATGCAGCTAAATATGGGAGGGATTGATGAGAGCATTCAAAGAGCCATAATACCACCTTATTCCAACTGCTCAGGAAAGCCTCATGAAGGGCATATAACCCACTATATTGGACTGACTTCGAAAAGTTTAGGAGAGAGAAATCCAAAGGAAAGTCAGCAGCAGAAGAACAGAACTTATGCCAGCCAGGATTGTATAAAATTTCAATATTTACTAGTAATAGCAATTACTGCATATTGCATGCTGAATACATTTATAATATCATACCTATTACTATTTGTAGCATTAAGTATATATGAAGAGATAGGTTTAGTACTGCTGTTTTACTGTGCTCAAAACCATCTATTAAATGTCTTGTCACTTTGTGATTGTAGTGTGTTCTCTAGTAGTTTATTAAAGTAGCCTTTGTACTTAATCCTAGAGTGTCCCTTTTGCACATCACTGTTCCTAATACAGCAGCTGCTCACAATAAAAAGTGGGTTGGTTGATGTAGGAAGGTGTGGTTGTTTCTGAATGAGCCAGAATGTAGTTTTTCACCTTTCTTCTCCCTCTCCCTTCTTTTGCATATTCAGTCCAAGTTACCCAAAAACAAACTACACATTCAATGTGCTGTCAGGAAAACTGACCACAGGGGAGGATTAACACTCTCTGGAAATGCATTGGTTGCTTCAGGGGAGAAAGGTGGCTTCTCTAAGAGAAGCCACTCTCCAGGGCTGTCCCCAGACCCCAAGCTTGTACGAGCTCTCTGCAATCCAAGAAAGGAACAAGCTGGGGATCGTAAATTAGAACCCAAGTTCAGTTCTCAAACTGACTTCTGGGGATCCAGTAAATTTTAGCCTTTCTGAGATTCGATTTCCTCACACTGAAGCATGCCACATGCAACTGCCAAGCCACAGGCTAGACCCAAAACAAATATTTTAAAAATGGTGAATGAAATAAGTAGCTCCTAAATTTAGATTTAAAAGTCCCCAATGCTGGCACATTCCTTACTTCTACTGGCAATGAATTTTAAAAGTCAGTGTCTGTTCCATAATCTAAGTAACAGTTAATAGTTCAGTGTCTACTGATCTCTAGTAGATATGCAGGGAGGTGGGACTGTGCACACATGAAAGGAAAAATAAAAGGATGAGGAGCAAATCAAACAATGAGCCTTCTGTATTTGCTGAGATGATCTGTTGACATAAAACTGAGTCTTTTGGAGCTTCACAAGTAGGCAAGTATTATCAGGATCTTGGAATCAATGTCACACAGCCAAGGAACAGGATTTGGAGTAGGTTAGTGTTTAGCAACAAATTACAGGAACCCCTCTGACATCCAGAGTGAGCTGACAAACTTGGGTCTAACACATTTCCTTAATACTTGGTTTCAAGAGCAGCTAAGGGTCCTAAATTTTTCTGAGAACAAAGTATCTCAGATAGGTCACCCAAAAATTGTGTCACATGAAACTATTGAACACTTCTGGAAACTTGGCCTGGCTGTTGGAAACCAGCATTCTTAAGAGTACGCAAGCTAAAATAAATACTGAGAAACTAAAATGTAAAACTATTATAAAAAAAACCCACCTAAAAGTTCAAGCACAAAGTAAAAACATCTTTAACCAACCTAATTAAAATATAGTAAAAACTATTTTTAAATACAATCTTAAAATCAGAAGGCTGAGCCAGCCATAGGAGAAAGTAGAAGCCAAACCACAATCTTGCTAGAAGACACCCGAGTATACAATGCCACACACTTTTTCCATACTTGAACATAAGAAATTTGGACTGCACTTCTCCAGTTTTGGTACCTAGGTATTGAACATGATCATTTTACCACATTGCTTAAGCTCTCTGCCAACAAGCTACATAGCATGGGAATGGTTGAAAGAAATTCAAAACAACTAGGTACAAAGCATATTGTATATGGCACAAATGTCATGTCAACTTCATAAAGCAAAAAATAATCTTCATTATATACATATGCCTTTCATTAGCAGCTGAGAAACTAACTCTGTAAGTTAAACCCAATTTGTCTATGTAGTGTTATCACCTGCATAAGGGTTTTCCAGCACGAGTGGAACAATAGAAACCCTTTTGAACCGGCATGTTGAACAAGTAGATCTACTTTTTTTTTTTTTTTTTTTTTTTTTTTTTTTTGTCTAGTCTTGAATGGTGGGGTACTTAGTTGTGCTTTTATAATCACAACACCAAGACTGCTACAAATGAGGATTACTCAGCTGCCTGATCCAAATTTTATCCAGACAGGAGCCATGGGGAGGTAAAGTCTTTGTTTCTAATAAAATAATAGAATCTGGCAAAAAGATGTTTTATAACTTTGAATTTCCTCCTGGCATTTTTTTTTAAATATGAACAGAGATGGTCACTGTTAGTGCATAGGACATTATTGGAAAGCAAATCCTTTGTCCAGCTTACAAAGTTTTTAAACTGTGAACTCAAACTATTAATAAAGTTATCCTTCCTGCTCTTTAGATTTCTACCACTCTGAACTGCTATTCAGATTTATTCATGACTTCCTTTTATTAGAGACATGCCAAATCTGCTATATTGTCCACCTGGAAAAATGCCCACTGCTCACAGCTACTGAAGTAGTCAGATATTAACCTTAATAATTTGCATTGTAGCCATCCAAACTGTTTCCACTCTTATGAAAGTTTTAGAACAATGCATTATTTTTAAAAATTTATTTTAAAATATTTTCTTATGAAATTAAGTTCTCAAAGTGGAAGGGTTTGTCTCATTTATACAAATGACTTCTGTACAAATCTCATTTTGCATAGAAAAAATTGTGGTTCCAAAACTGTCTGGTGTCTCAGAACACAGAATTCCTTTTAGGGAAATCAGAGATACTTTTCCTGTGTAAGCACTGGTTTCAATTAGATACTGCTGGGTGGTGACACAAGTACAACAAAACACACACACAAAAAATCAAGTAAAAATGAGCAATGATGCTTCACAGCTCTAGCATCCCTACTGAAAATTGATAAGGCTTGTGCAAATATATTTAGTCATGTTGTCTTCCTTGTCGGTGCTGATGTTTTCCAGACTCTTAACCAAATCAGCCTTCAGGATGAAGCTGGCAGAGCTGGTGGCATAGACAAGACGAGCTAGGACCAAGCTCTTAGAAGTCCCTTTCACAGTGGCAAAGACAACTCTTGGAGTTTATTAAAACAAAAGGAGAAGACAAAAGGAATATGTGTACAGTAAAACTATACACATACTGCCACTATTGTGATTTCCCTTGTATGGACCCAGTGTTCAATCCCAAATCATGGTTAACAGTAACTCGGAAAGTGAAATTTATATGCTCTATTGAGGGGTTAGATCATTACAGAGCAGAATCTGTGGAAAAAACCACGTGTCCAGATGTGCCATAAAGCTGTTGTACACAGACCCAAATGATCAGCTGGCAGGTCAAAAGGGGCCTTGAAGAGTCAGGGTTCCTGGGATGGGCAGGCAGACAGAAGGAGCCCCAGGATCCCACAGGCAGTCAGACACAGCCCACCCCTCCAAGCAGAATCATTTCCCACACCATTTGAAGTCTTGTCTCTCCATGAAATGTTTCAGCTTCTGGACACTTCCATCCACTTATCCACGTGCTGCCTGATGCTTGAAGGTGCTGCTTTCCCAAGCTGCATCAGGTGCCTTGTCCTATTGCTCAGTTACATTTTCTGGTTTCACTGCTGCATTTTTTCTCTTGTTACATCCTAGCTCTTAAGGACAGTCTCGGTGTGCAATGCTTGACTACCAGGGAGCTACTGATTTTCTTGAGACCTGTTTCCATCCCTGGCTCCTATTTTCAACACCTTTATTATTGCCCAACATTTAAACACCACATCATAATGGGAGACACTTTGTATCAAACTCTTGACTCACAGAGCAAGCCCACATAAGTGGATAAAAGAACACAATAGACCCAGAAGTTGAACTCTATGATCCTTGTGGGTCCCTTCCAACTCAGGACACTCCATGATTCTATGATTGCAGACCAGGATGGAGGCTTTGCATGATTAGTATTAAGCTTGTAGTCTGTTGCTAGCAGCAACAATACTGTTTTTTGTGGACAACTGTGCAGCACTAGGTACATCATGAGTTTTTCCTCAGAACTTTGAGTGTACTCCTGCTACTAAGTCACAACACAGCAATTCCAGTGCATAAACGTTCAACAGGAATTTCTTACTTGAATACAAATGTCCATTTTTAAAGTCATTTGCACTGGAGATTTTTCCCACTCAGAATCTGACTCATGCATCATGGACCATTAGATAATAGCCTGTGCAATAGGAAATTATCTACTTTCATAGAAAGCAAACAGTTTCCTTTGAGTTCCGGGGTGCATGTGTGGTGGGGGAGGAGGCATTCGATTATTGCTAGAATCATTTCTAGGTCATAGTGAAATAAAATGAGCTTCAGTAGAAGCCAGCAGCAGTAACTAGGAATCTACAGTATGTTGTTTGGAGATTTGCTTCTATTTTGACATTTATCCAGAATATAGAAATTCCCCCTGCCAGGTTCTCAAACCTGGGCCAATAATCCCTTATACACTCACAAGAAAAATACAAAAGTTTCTCCCTATGTGTAGCCAAAAGACTTTGGCACTTTGCTGCATCAGAGGAATTTTTTTGATAGCAGCAGCAGGATACTTCAGTCCGACAAGTTCATCTGTAAGTTCTCTCACCTGTAGAAGGGAATCAAGGGAGACTTTCAACAACTGTTTTGAAAATTATTAAATATTTTTCCAGATGGAAAGCTAGACAGAGACAGGAAAGCAGTAAGACATCAAGCCACTTTTATGTCTATGTTGCATTATTATCAAAGGTTTGAGCTAAGGAGCAGAGATTGATTTCTGCCTCTGACGGGATGAGATATAAAAGAATATGAATATAGGATTTTTACATTTATATCCATTACTTTTAAACAGGTCCCAGAAAAGTAAAGCTAATTCAAAAAGAAACTGTGAATCAGAAGCTATTCATGAAATTGCCACTAAAAAACACCACAATATATTCCCGTTACCTCCATTTCCCCCCAAACCAAAATCAAAGAACAAGAAATAATCACAGTACATTACTAGTTCTTAGAAGAAATGGAGCACGAATGAAAAAATTTAGTTGGTGCCCTAGTGCAGATAAAAATGTCATCCATATAGACTGAACAAAAGCACTTCATAGTCTGGGAAATAAGAGGTGGTGCTTAGCATGTTGCTGATGCTGAGGTGTTACAGAGGACAGCACAGTGACAGCCAGCAGCTGAAGAAAAACAACAGTAAAGCCACTTTGATTTCGCCCTCCCTCCTCCAGTATATTTGCACAAGTCAAACATATGTTGGTGGGACTAGAACTTACTCCTGCATCATCCTGTCAACACTGGCTACCCTTTCATTATTGAATTACTTCACAATTTGCAAAGTGTTTCAGTCCAGACAACATAGGAAAAGAAAAAAAGGGGGGAAAAAGGAAGAAAACAGAAAGACAAATAAAGAAAAAAAAAGAAACAGTAATGTATTTCACCACAGAATGTCATTCAAATACAACCACTGATGGAGTTGGCATGAGAGCTGAGGGAAAAGGATTTCTGATACATCACACATGGTTCTGGGTCCTCTACTCACACCAAGGGAGGAGATTTTAAAGCTTTTATTTGGACTGTCCTAATTCTAGCTAGTGAAAATTAGACAAGGGTTGTGGCAGTTTGGGATACCTCTTTCCTTGCATGAACACACTGTAGAGCATTTTCTTTTTTCTTCCCTTATAACATTTTCACTCCTTTCAGTCTGTGTGTTTCACAAACACAGCCCCTAATGGCCCATGAAAAAGTTCAAAGTGGGTCACAGACTGCTGTGGGGTGAGAACAGACTGTATTAATTGTCTGCAATGGGGAAACTGAGTTGCTACCAGCAATTAAAGGAGGCTAATAGTTCTTTGGCTGATGTAAACACTTGTAGCCAGCAATTACAGCTATTGCATATTCCCCTTGTGGGTCCCTTTTTTGCTGCATCAGAGGAATCTGAGAAGTGGTAACTGACAGCTTAATTGACTTTTTTAGATGGAGAATGGGAATTCAAGCTACATGAGAACAGTAAAGTTACTAATTGTAAATCAACATTATTTTTAATTGTAGAGAAGTTTTTAAAAAGAAACATGTGCAATGTGGATTTAAGTTCAGGGGTCTCATACTCAAGAGACTGGCAGCAAGACTCAAGGAAAAGAACTTCTCTGCCATACAACCTACCACACAAAAAGAATCCCCTCCCTCGCCCTGCTGGCCACGCTGCTTTGGATGCAGCCCAGGGCACAGATGGGGTTCTGGGCCCAAAGTGCACAGTGCATGCTCAATTTATCATTCACCAGTATCCCCACGCCCTTCTCCACAGGGCTGCAATCAATCTATTTATTCCCCTGTCTCTGTTGATGCTGGGGATTGCCCTGACCCACGTGCAGGACCTTGCACTCGGCTTTGTTGAACCTCATGAGATTTCCATGGGGCCACCCTTCACTCCTGCCAAGGTCCCTGTGGGTGGCATCCCTTGCCTCCAGCGAATCCACTGCATCGCTCACTTGGTGTCCTGTGCGAACTTGCTGAGGGTGCTCTCAGTCCCACTGTCAGTGTTGTTAGATGTTAAACAGCACTGGTCCCTGGAACAATGAAGGGATGAAGGGATCTTGCTTACAGGGAAAAGTCTTTAGCTCCTGCAGGACAATAAAATATGAAATTCTAATGAATGCGTCTCTTCTGTGACAAGCCTTTTCCTGCCAGAGCCCAGGGACCCTGCAGCAGGATATTAAGGAACAGAAAATTCCACTTCAGGTGACCCCTTGAGTTTTTTCAATAATACATATAACATCTAATAAAACTAACAAGAAAAGATACCCCATATTAATTCCCACTTCACTGAATATATTTCTTTTTTTCCTATTCCTGCCTACAAAATAATAATAAAAATAGTCATAGGGAATTTTTTGAAAATAGTAGAGCAGGTTTGGTCAGGCAGCACAGTAGTAATACAGCTGCAATATTAGCCACGGAGTTATTTTTAGTAGATAATTTCCTTTGCTTTAGCTTTGAATATCATGCATGTGAAATGTAAAAATCATGTTTTGCTGACCATGCCCTTGGAATATCTAAGCTCTATTTTGAGAGTCTTACATCTTGTCCAAAGACCCCTGGTTTCACAGGGGCTATACTTATTAATGCTGTTAATCACAGCTTAGACTTCTGGCACTATTAGGATCTGATGAAACTGGAAGCTGAAAACTACACATGCAAATGTAAACTCTATGACTTACGTTGCACAGCAGGAACGTAAAATATAGATAAATATGCTTTAAAGAGGTGCAGCTGGGTATTTTCCTATATTTCAATAGGCAATATACAGTCTAGGTAGAAGCAGTGGTTCTGAGATCCTAAAAAGTTACTAAATTGCATTTTATCTACCCTAGGAAGAAGCCTGAATTTAGTCATGATCTAACCTGAGGTCTTTGACTACCATGGTAAATTTTCTTAGTCTAAGAAATATCCTGAGTTAGGAGGACACAGCACAGCCAGAGACTCACAGCTGCCTTCCTGAGAATCACAGCTGTCAGAAATTGCACAGAAGTCAGCTGCCGTCCTGAGAATGGAGGAAACCCCACAAGTTAGAAGCATAATCAGAAAAGCATCTTGATAGTAACAGCTAATTTAGCAGCAAATTATTAGTGGATATGTTGGATTGGTAACCAACCTCAGATTTTAAGCTGTCCTTTTTCTGCCACGCTTGAAGTTTACTCTATAAACTGTTTCTTGTTCTGATAGCAATGAAGTGCCTTCTAAAATGCAAGATCATCAATCCATGCCACTATTCCCATCCCTCTAACAATAAGAGTGTGGGAGCTAAAAATGCCAACATGACCTAATCAAGGTATGCAATATAATGGATCAAAAGAGGTGATAACAGTAACAAAATACTGAATGTATTTCCCATCCTATTGAACACCGTAATGGTAGCTCCATCTAGCTCAGCATTATTAAAGATCAAGTGCTCTGATCTACTCCATTTTATTGTGTAAAGAAGAGAATATGGCTGGTGAACAGAGTTACTTACTCTGAGATGCTTTTTATTATCACTAGCAATTATTTTCATTTAAATAAATTTTGGCATAATGAGTCTTCATTCCTTAATGGCTGCTGTGCCTAATAGAATCACCAAGACAGCAATTTTTATCGCTTCAAACCTAGACCATGTGATTCTGGGACTAGTATTGGGATGTGCATTTTTTCTCAGGTAATCTGATAATATACATAAAAATAACAAGAGAAAGTATTAAGTTAAAAATATAGGATGACTGTATAGGAAACTGCAACACTCAATGTCTTTAGCAATGCAATACTTGGAACAACTGCTGCAAAATGAGTTTCACAGAACACCTGGACCCTGGGAATTCGAAAATTGATTGAACGTCAGTTGAAAGTTCCTTGTCACCAACAAAGAATAGCATCACACAATGACATTTAAATTTTCATTTAAATATTTATGAAGTTTCAGTGTGAGAACAGAACATTATCTGCAGAACTTTTGTGAACAATGGTCGAAGAGAGACCTGATGCAGGAAACATAGTGGAGGCCCCTACCCAGGAAATTGTCAAGGTTCATCAATAGTTTTATTTCCCATTACCCTACTCTAATTTGATTTGTAATAAATTAAATTAATTCATTTCCCCAAATCAGGTCTGTTTTGCCTGTGAAAGTAGCTGCCGAGTGATCTCTCCCCATCCTTATGTCAACCCATGAGCCTTTCTTATATTTAGTCTCTCCTCCAGATGAGGAGAGAAGTGATAGAGCAGCTTTGGTGACACGGAGGAACATCCAGTGATGGGTGACCCACCACCGCACATAGCAAAGAAACTGTTCCCCTTCGCAAATGGAATGGAATGAAAAAAATCCCCCAAAAGGTAAGGTGTGTAGTCATCTCACAAAATATCTTTTCTGCTGTTGAAAATGCCAGACATTCAGTGTCAGATTAAACTGCTTTAAAGTGGGCATCTCAAAAGATGGGTACTTCTACATACAATATCTTGTCTTAAAGTAGATATTTTTAATGGTGACTTAAATTAAGACAGCTTCTTCCAGTTCACCTTGGAAATCAAGAATACAGTCTCAGCACTTGACATGTACAGTACAATATTACTGAATCCGACCTTACATGTCACTGAATGCTTTGTTTTTACCAAATAAGTTTTAAAAACCCCAAAAAATGCCGAACAGAGGAAGCTATAGTCAAATCTACCTCTGTCAGGTCTTCAGTACAACCATAGCATAAATTTCATGTCTATATTCTGTGAAAATGCGAACAGAGTCTCTATTATTATTGTCACTAACCAGCAACAGAATTACTGGAGAAGACAATTGCTAAATTTGCAACCTCAGGTTGGTGCTAAGCTGTTGAATGAACAATTAAACAGCTAAGAAATCAACATCTTCATTTGTCACTGCACTATTTTTTTCCCAAAATGCTTAGTATAAGTTTTAGGAGGAGAAAATTTGCCTATATGGTCATTGGTTATGAAAACAGAAGTATCAAAAATTTTCCCGAAATCCCTTCTTGTAAGAAATAAAATGCATATTGTAAGAAAAAAAATTACTTTAGCTAAAGATTTTCATATAAACTACATCTATATCGTTGCAGAACAGCACCAAAAAAAAGATAATTTCTTATAAAGTTGTTCCTTCCTCCTTAAATCAAAGGCGATTTAGTACAGAGGCACAAAAACGTCTCCCAAAAAAGAATAAAAAAGACACCTGACTTCTTTATTTGCCAAAAACATCAGAAAAAAAGCATGCCACAGGAGAGCCAGTGGATTAGACAGCAGGAAAGAAAAGACCTAGGAGAACAGAGTAGCCACAAACCCTAAAAGGATTTTGAGATCCAAGTGATGAAGGAAGCTCAAAAATATACAATACTGCATTTTTTCAAAAAGATAATATAAAGCAAAAGCAATTGGCCTTTTGAAAGTGGAAATCTCAGATCCACTGAACACAAGCTCGGACTGGACCATGCACTTAAATAAAGGGGCCTCTCCCCTCCTGGAGATGTTCTTCTCTCTGCTGCTTGTTCAGTACATTAATACAATAAAGGTCTGTAACAGCTGTAAGCTCAGACCTAGATTTTTCACTCATCACTGCCTGAAAAGAGTCTGTTTGTCTTTTGAAACCCCATTACAGCAGTCCAATCCACAACTTTTTAACCTGCAACATCTTTAAAAAATCTTCAAAAATTACGTATATTTTTATAAAAAGCGACTTGAACAGGTTTGCCCCCAATTCTGTGTATGCTCTCAGGGAAGACAGTAGCTAAGTGCAAGCGGTAGTAATAACAAGCTAAAATGCTCCCTCCTACTGAGGCCCCTAAGTTTAAACCCCTCCCTGCATCTCCCCATAAGCTATAAGTTGGCCCAGGCTGATGGCATGCCCGAGTAAACATAAAATTTAAGACCTGCCTAGGGCTGCAACACCAAAAATGAGTAAGAGTGCTGCACAGTTTCATAGGAAAAGCCTGAGGAGACAAAACCATGCCCATAACCACCATGGAAAGGGCCCTAGGAGTGTATTAGATGTGTCTAAGCTACGATGGAGAGCCCTATTGAGTCATGCTGATCTCAGACTGACAGCCAAACTACCAATGGAAATGGTGGAGAAATCCATCGATGGACAATGGCAAGGCTGCAGCACAGAGGTGTGCCCAAAGGTTTTCCACAAAGAGGTGGTAGCTGAATTTGTGCTCACAGATGGGACTAGGTTTTGTGTCAGGAGGACAACTACTGACAGAACGTTGCATCATCCCCTGCAAAGCAGATGATAGGGATCCATGAGAACAACATGGGAATCATTCTGTTCACACATATGTTAGTACAAAACCGGAGTCAGCTTCTCTTATATGTGTTTTCATTTATCTTTGATTCATATCTCACAACAGCAACTTTCTGTCCAGAAAGTGGACGCTTTTCTGAGATGTGCTGTTTCCTGACCTCACCCTGTGTTCACTCTGTTTCATCTGCCTAAATTTACTCACCGAGAACAAAGACATCATTGTACACCAGTGGTCCGTCTGTTCTAAAGAGCTGCTTCAAGCTGTAGTGAGTGCCAGATGTTTCCTAAGGAAGCATCCTCATGGACAACATTCTGAGTATCGTCAGTGAATGTTCAAATGTACTAACTGCAATACCACCAAGTATTTATAAAAAAGGCCTAGGAGAGACGCGTTGTTACTATATTACTATACTTCCTTAAAGGTAGGATAATCATATTTCACAGTGAATTGTAACACATTTTCTCATTCCACAGTTGTCTGTTTACATTTTGAAATATTTAAGATGGTGGCTTTTTTCACTACTCACAAAAAAAAAAAAAAAAAAAAAAAAAAAAAAAAAAAAAAAAAAAAAAAAAATCAGTATTTTTTGCTGCATAAAGCACTGAAGTGATTTGTCTAATGCTGAGAACCTGTAACAAATTGATGAATGCTCTAAGTTCTTATATGCCTCAATGAAGGCTTTGGGAAGAATTCTTAAATTCATATCCCTGAAACTTTTTAGAACCCACATTTTTTACCTTGCTCCTGTGATACTACCACTGCTTTCAACAGTTTTGTCATAACTTAGTGGATTTTGCCATTTAATTGCACAAGATTAGTAAAATGTGGGCTGTCATCTATAGCCATTTAAATACTGAGTGAAGTCATGCCCAGGCAGTTCAGACTGCAGCGTAATGATTTTTTTTATTATTTTTAATAGGAAATCAAGAAGCAAAACTTTTTCATTATGCATTTCTTCAATTTCTATTTGCTTGTTTCTGAGTTCTATTTCCATTATTGTTTAATCAGCCTGTTTCTGCCTTTTGAGACTCCCCAAAGCTTATTCCCTCAATAGTAATATGTATATGAACTGTCTCCTGAGCCATATCTCTGTGCCAAATAACTGTTGAGGAGCTAGTATAAAGTCCTTGTTTCGTTCAAAGCAGGTTTTAAATTTTAGCAAATGTTCTGAATTGCATGGAAAATGTCTCTGAGTTTACTTCCTTTTCCAAATTAATCATTTTCTTTTGTGCAAAGTATTTTTACTTTTCAGAAAGCCTGAGAAATTACAAAGCTAGTAAATGAAACCCAAATAAGCAGAGATGGAGCACATGTTAATTTTAAAACAGGAGGCAGGTCTTTCTTAATAATTTTATCAAGCTGTCATCTCAGAGTGGCCACCTCCGAGAAGCTGTCAGCTTCACTGGTATAAATGAAGTTGGAACAAGGGAAGATTGCCAAGCACAGGCTGCTCCAAAGGACCATAAGCAACTGCAGCCACCAAGGGGCAGTGGAGTGAGCTTCAAAAGAGTATTCTGGGCACACCCCAGCACTCTTCAAAACTCTGGGGCCCTGTAGAAAACAGTAGTACTGAACATGGTGGTGGTATAGTGACCATAAAATTTTATCCTGTACAAGCAATTAAAGTCTGGGCCACTTCAAGTGTTTTTAACTCTTCTGAAGGTGTATAATATTTATTGCTTCTTTGAATTAGACTGCTTCCCTTTTCCTGCTGCTGGATCCTGTTGCAGTTTGGCCTGCTAGCCAGAAGAGACCATTATTAATTTTGTATTCCTCATACACCTTCCAAAATCTTCCCTTTATATCTGTCCTTTTAAATATGTTTTTCTTTCAGTGAGAAAGAAACACTTGATAGGCAGACTCATCTTAAACTTGCTATTATAAAGCATGTTTTCCAATTCTTTAATAATTCCTATAGTTACTAATAGCCTTCCTTTGAATGTGGATATCAAAACCAGAGATAGAATGCCAGGTATGCTATGCTAAAAGCCAAATGCAAGTCAAAAAGCTTCCCAAATGCTGCATTATCCACCTGCCTATGCATCTAAAGATTACATTAATCCTTTCTCCACTGCAGTGCTCCGGGAACTTCTGATTCACCACAAGCTCAATTTTTTGGTCCCTCTTACCACCACTTCCATATTCCTCCCATTTCTTTCTGTACATAAGCCAGAGTTCCATATTTCTGTATGTCTGACTTATCTAAATTCAGTGAGTCAAATCACTTGGATCACTCTTCCACTCTCAGTCTTTCTGTTATTTTTTTCCAAATTTATCAGTAAGAAATCAAATGCCCTGTGGCCAGAGTGTTTTCTCTCAGTATACAAATTCCCATCAAAATTCAAAAAATAATCCACCAGGATTCCTGGTATGTAATACAGGAATATGCCATTTAATGTGCATTGTGAAGCATTAACAGAAAAGTAACAGATTTCTAGAAATATTTATAATATATCTTTCTTTCACAAAGTGATGGCAGGTTTCCACTGCTTCAATGGTTTTAAAAAAAGCGTGATTGGAAATCAAGGCTATAAATTATAGGAGTGGAGAGCTGGTAGATCACTAACAAAAATAAGACAAAAGCTTAGAGTGACCTGAAGGAAGGAAGCAAAAACACTGGAAAATGTTAAAAAGAATTGAAGCATATCATAAAACAATTGGAGAAATTACCCCAAAGCAACAGACGAGTTACAAGGAGGATAAGCACGTGTTAGGAAGTTACATCCTCAGAGAAATGGAAATGGAGGATAACCAGACAGCTGCATGAACTTACCACATTTCTACAGATGTTTAACAAACCTACACAGAGAGTGGTTTCATGTCAGTGTATACATTTAACCAGGATAAAAAAGGATTGAGTATTCATACAACTACACATTGCACATCTACTTAGGTCTGCCATGTGTCTGCATTGGTACTTCACTTTTTCAAATGCAGCCCCAAAAAGGCTTATTCTTCTGTCAATGGGGTGACGACAAGATGAAGCAAATTCATGCATTTTTAACACCTTTGTGTGCATGTGCACAGCCACGCAGTCACCCAAGAGTGAACTGTAGGAGAGGTCTGACTGACTTCAGCTAAGTGAAACCTCTGTGGTGAATCTAATTCTTTCTTTGGAGAGTTGTGAATAAGCAGTCATTATGTCATATGATTTTTTGTTGTTGTTGGTTTTTAATGGGCAGTAAAATTACACCCATATACCTAAAACATCCTTGAAAAAATAACTGTATCACCATCATCATCATCATCATTTCCACATGCAAGATGGTACATTTTTGGTGGTTATGCGTGTAGCTTTACACCACACTTCTTCAACCAGTAAATATTTTCCAGATGCATAAGATTATGAGTGATTTAATGGAAAGCATATAGTGAGGTCTGTATTTGTCAATTGTCTCATCACTTTGCAAGTCCTGAGGGTATTCTGGAGCATCTCAAAGGGTCCATTAATAAAAATAAACTCACAATGAAAGAAATACAAGCAAAGTATCATAACAAAAATTAACAGCTAGTGCTGGTAGATATGCACTAAATGTGAGGCAAATGCAACGTTAGGGAGAAAAGATTACTGTAGTATTTAAATCTATATTTACAGCTATTTTTAAAGCCTTTGAATTCTGGAAAATGCATTATTCACCTATTTACACACAGACATTGACTTCAGATTACATTTGTTTTTGTGGGGCCTTCTTAGTCCCCCAAAAAAGAGAAATTTACAATATTCACATAAAAATGCTCATATAATGTATGTAACAGCATTTTGATGATCAGGATGGAATTCTGAAACAATATAGTTGTAATGTTTCTATTTTTGTGGCTAATCAAGTGACCATGATCAAGTCTGATGGATGCAATATTTGTTTAATGTAGAAACTTCAACAATGAAATGAACTGTTTAGTTCATTCAGAAGGAAATACTGGCCAGTTCTGAATCTGCATTACACATTTCCTTCATTTTTCTGACCTTTCCTTGTAGAGACAAGAAAACCCCTTCCTTCCATGTATTTATTGACTAAACTAAGCAGCAGGATTTTTCATCAGATAAAATGTCAGCTGCAACCATCTTCAAACACTTCGCAGAGCTCTCCCTTTGTTTTTTTAAGAAACATTTTAATCACTCCACTAAAATCAGAGCTCTTAAATAGTTGATTTTCTGCCTGGATTAAAATTTGTCCTTTCCATGCATGCCACATTAAGGACTTGCCCTTGTATGGGGTTTAGATTCACAGATTAACAATATTTCATTAGAGCTACATTTCTTACTTACTGATTTATCAGTATTTCAGAGGACTTCTGTATCTCTATTGATTTTAATCCTTTTGCTTCAAATGCAATTCTTCTAGAAAATAATTTATATAAATAGATTCCCTTAATAGATTGCTAAACTCCAGAAGCTTTCACCAAAAAAAACAAAAAATTGTCCTGAGGTGTCTAAGAGTGAATAGAGGAAAAACTCTTTCTACAGACCAGATACGAAGCAACTCCTGTGTGAAATCTGCAGAAGTGTGTGAATAAATGTGATGTATTAAAAGCCAGGAAGTAATTTTGGCTCTGCTTTCAGAGAGAACAGGGTTTGAGAACGTGGCACATAAAAGCCATTTCCTAGCTTAGAGTTTGTTCTCTAGCTCATGGCGTATCCGTGCCTATCCCTCAGACTTCCAGCTTGATTTATTCCTGGCTTTATCAACATTAAACCCAGCAAGCGTGAACTTGGAAATTTACTTCGTAAAAGAAATTAGAACTGAAGGGTGGCATGAGAAAGCGAAGTGCTTATAAAGTCCGAAAACCACTCCAATTAAAAAAAAAAAATAAGAAGTTCCAGATACTTAAAAAATAGGGAGAATAGAGAATTTATGCCCGGGTTAGTTCCCTGTAAGGCCAGGAAGGCAGGTCTGACGCTCGCCCTGTGGCAGGTGCCGCGGTGCCGCTGACGGCGGCTCCCTGAAGCGCCAGGAAGCGACGGGGAGCGCTCAGGCGCCGCCCGGCTTGGATGTCGCTTGTCTTGGTTGTTTCACTCATGTGGAACAACTAAGAAACTGAGAAATAACTGAGGACCTGTTGGACTACTGTTGAGTAGGAAACGCTTTCCCCATCAGTGTTAGCTTTCTCTGTCTGGCGGCAGGATAGCTCTCCTTCAGTGCTGCGGATGAACGTGTCCTTGCAGCGTGTTTGCACACCCGCTGGGCACTGCCTCCCGTGTGAGAGAGTCCTAGAAAGGGGATCAGTTCCCGCCTTTTTTTCCTATTCTCATCCACCCGGGAAGCTCCACGGGGTTTCCCTCTGCCTCCTTACGGTGGGTTTCTGGGATACAAACCCCAGGAGCAGCAGCTCTTCCCTGAGGACACGTTCCCCCGAGCAGGCACACGGCGGGTGCTGACCGCCCTCGCCTCCCCTGCAGCGGAGAACGAGCTGAGGCTGCGATGATGCACTGAGGCATGCTCCCGATTGATGCATTTCCCTGGCCCTCAGTCACTCCGCAGTGTCACAGAGAAGCCATTCCCTGCCAATGTCACCCACGGATCCAGGCGCTCCCCGCGCTGTGGTGGCCGCGCAGGGCACTCGCACCCTCTGCTGGTGCTCCGCGGGGCCCCGCAGGCCAACTCGAACGCTATTAAATAGATTTATCTGACCCTCATCCTTATCTCTAGCTGTCATACACTGCCTGGCTGGACGGATAAACAACCAATTTTAAGGAAATGGACTAATAAATGAAATTTAATACATGTCTTTCTAAGATATCTCCATTTAAAACCACTTTTACTAAAGTGTGTTTTTATTTTAAGGTCAAAAGGAAAGAATCTATTCAACATCTAGTGTGGGAAAAATAACATCCGATTTCAAAGACATGGAAAATGTTTATTTCAATACACTTTCTAATTTTTTTTAAATAAATAAACTTTTTAAGTATTTCCACTAGTATATTTTACCATGAGGATTTTACGTTAGCTTTAATACTTCCAGTTAAGTCAGCAGGAGAAAACTACAGGGCTAATATCCCAGAAAATTCCCCCTGCTCCAAGTGAAACATACTGCTATGGATCATAATCTACAGTAGTAAGGCCTATATAAAAAGACACCCTCAGGAATTTTCTGCACACTTTCTGGGACAAATCTTGGAACAGGTGGAAAAAAGAACAGTGAAATCAGCAGGGTCAAAAGTTTCTGCCTCATCTTTTTCTTTGACAGAAACGTCTGAGTCCTTCTCAGGGCATGACTGCATGGCTGTAACCCAGAGACAAATTCAACAGAAGCAGAGTCTTTCTGTAAATGGCAGCTCATATAGACTGACAATCACTTTTAACTGGGTTAGCGAGTAAATATTTTACATCCAAGAACATCCCAAGTACAGCACCCTGACACATAAGTAAGACTTTCATTTACGGAATTCTCTGGTGGACAAACACGAGAATAAGAACATATTTTGCTTAGCACTTCCACTTCAGAACGAACATTGATTCACATTCAGTGAGCTCACTTGTTACAACAACTGAATGCAGAGAAGAGTTTACTATTTCTCTCAGCGGAAAAGTATTTATATTTCTTTTGAATGGTTATGTTACTATTTGAACATTTCATGTGTAAGTCCCTGAAGAGCCACAGCAGTCCCTAAAAAGCCACCACATTTCACAAGTGACTATCATACCCCAAACTGGTTTTTACATTCTCTGAAAGTGGACCACATTTAGAAGTATTTAATGCAAACCTTCGGAACTGATTGCAGTTCATGCTATGATTGTGAAAGGCTCTGCACAGATATGAGGCTGTTGTCCTCTGAAGGTCATGGATTAGAAAGATTTAAGAGGATGAGAGTGGAATGGTCTCTACTTTCCCCTTAATTCAGCTCTAGCTGGACTCCAGGAAAAAGATGCTGCTGTTAAGGTAGACAGTCACACTGATGGATGTCAGTCATGGACTTTCCTGTAGGGACACAGAGCCAGTTTTAAACACAGAATTTCTAGGCAAACCTTCATAAAGTGGCTGGTTCCAGAAGAAGACCTGAAAAATGACGTCAAGGTCATTATATGTCCTCATTTTTCCTTTGCTGTGAACAGGTGCCTCTTTCAGCTTGCCTTTGATGCAGAAGAGTCAGAAAACGGTTTGGTTTTTTGTAATATATTGCATTAGCACTGGTCTTGCCAAGAAGATGTCAATAGTCCAGAGACTGCTACTGAACCAATAGAGTTATAAAGAGGTATTACTAATGCACCTCTCTCAGTGGCATCAAAGCATTTGTCTTTATGATCTAAATCACTTAAATCATTACAGACAGGTCAGAATATCTACTATACTGTAAACCAAAAAAGTATTCATCTTTTGGGAAATTCTGTTTTACACAACTCCAAATCTCAGAACCTCTTGTGTTTTTCAATGAAAATTCAGGCTTTGTGTTTTCACTTTCTATTCTACTTATCAGTATTCCCAAGATCAATGGGAAAAAACAGGGTGTTTCTACAATATTTGAGTATTTTAATAACTAATAATCATCTCTACTGCTTCTTGAAAGATATTTCTCAGCCCCAGTTTTCAAAAGTGAAAGAAATCAGACATAGACACCTGATTATAATTTTTGTGTATATAAATCTGTAATAATTTAAAAACCAAAACTAGCCGCTGTATTTTAAAAGTATTGTAACAGATAATCATTACATTCTATTATGTCAATAAGCAACACTGCCAACATGCAAAGTTGAATTTTTTCCCAGATAAGATATGAATATTTTTAAGTCTTCATCCACAGACATCTGTGTTTTCTGGTGGTGTGGTTTTATGATCTTTGCTCACTACCATTAATAAATGAAAAATAAGTGATAGATGTTGAAAGCAGAATAATTATTGTTTCATTTTACGCTTCAGCCATTTGAGAAGCACTTGGTCATAGCTGATGTCAAACCACATCAAGCATTAAAGAACAGAGTGAGTGTACTCAGGGAACACATCTCTGTAATGCTGAAAATTAGTCTTTTGTCACGGTTATGGAGGTCAGCAATTTCCAAATTGCAGAGGGCAGGGGAACCACACTAACGCTCATCATTTCTAACACTCTTTTGCTGTAGCCACATTTAATTGACCGTTTTGTTAACTGCACTTCTCAATGCAATTCTCTGGGTCATAAAACTGTCCAAATGTGCTATCAAGGCAAATGAAGCATCCTCACGTGCCCTTTAGTTCCAGTGGGTTCCAGTTTCCTCTGTGACCTCCCGACTCTCAGTTCGAGAGCATCCCCAAACCGGCAGCACGGGCCATTGTACAAAGCTGTGCAGCCTGTGAGAGCTCACATGGACAAAGGCTGAGGCTGTCAAAGCCAGCATCTTGTTCTCCTGAAGCACTGTGGAAATACAAACACGAAATACAAAACATCTTCAGTCGAAAAAAAGAGTCAAGTTAATGCCTTTTGCTGTGGCTGCTGCCAGAGACAGTCATTCCAAATAGGTTTGGTCTTGAACACAGAGAAATTAAATCCATCACAAGGGCAGAAGAAACAGTTCAACCTGCACAAGAGTATCAATAGGCTGGTAATGTGTCTACCTGCTGCTAGAACGAGGTTATGAGTATTTAAGTGATAATCCAGAATATGAAAGGGAGTAGAAGACAGAAGGAAAGTTTTCAGATATCTATGCTATGTAATATGTAGTGGAGGAAATTGCAGCTCTTTTGATTTTTTTTTAATGGAGATGGATCATTTCTGCATTTTTGGGGTGCTTTTTTTGTTTATTTTTCTGAGTAAGACCATTTATCTGCAGTGTTGAGTAAATAGGAGACCTATCATAAAACATAATGTTGTGTCAGCAGTTTCCTGGCTCTATCAAATGAAAGATCAGTAGCAACAGGGCATGATGGGAAAAGAAGTTTTCAAAAGACAAAACTTTGGATCATGTTACAAAGCCCTCCTGAAGCATACAAAATGGGGTTTTTTTCAGGATAAAACTGTGCAGGGAGATCCATTGAGGAGCACAGAAAATGCACTCCTGCTGCTGAGTGAAGGACAGACTGCAGGTCATAGCCTTAGTTTAGTTAAGCTCTGTCTTTTCCATGCCTTGTTTGCTGTCATGTGGTCATCAGCTCTGAGCCAGAGGAACACCTGCATCACTGGAGGCTTTTTCTGCCCTTCAGTATTACCCCTCTTATGCAAGGCCCATCTCTGAGCTCAGAGACCTTCTGTCTGTCTCAAAGTCCCTTGAACCTGGATATCTGAGCACATTCCTAACCAATTTTGGTTGGCTTTGGTTTTGATTATTGATCAGTGAGCAACAAGCACTGAGAACAAATACTCAGGAACACACAATGTTTGCTGAAATAATTCAGGCATCTTCCACATGTATTCAGAGTTCAGAGAGTTGCCAGCAGTTGCAGCAAGACTGGAAATGAGAGGGTGGCCTTGAGAAAGGCAAAGTTTGGATGTACTTTCTCAGAAATAAGCCAGGTACTGAGTGCATTTGGATATTTGTGGCTAAAGTGGGTTGTCATGTTCTTACCCAATTCAAATACAACCATTATAGTGGATTTTAAACAACATAATGGCTTATTTGGACATAGAGGCATATGAAATATATAATTTCTATTCTTGAAATTGCCCTTTACCCTCCCATCTCAGTCCTGTATATGAAACAGTAGTGCTCTGTTTCTAAGTTGGCTTCAAATCACTAGTGTGTTTCTCATTTATAAAATACTTTTTACAGCCTAATTGGGAGCAGTTTAATTCTCAGATTCTCAACTCCTTACCAGACCAGTTAAGAGTCCAATTGACTGTAACGACTCAGAAAGAGGCTCTTTTGGAGCTTTTACAATATGTCATGTAAATTGGTGTTCAGGGACTTTAAAAAAATGGTTTATATTATATTTAACTAGAATATTATTCACATGATAGGAGCCCCATGACATACTGGACGGTAGATGGTTAGAAAATCAGTCACAGTTTATGGCCTGAAGGCCAATGAACCTTTTACCCTAGAAAATGGTTCACAGTGTAATGCATAAGCCCAATACTGTATCACCAGAAACACCTAGAAATCTCAGATGCTCATTACTTGTCCAGGCATTGAATTCTTTCTCTATGCATTTATCAGTGTTCATGAGTGTCCCACCTAATCTTGTTGTAATTATGAAATTGTGCTTACTCATCATTTCCCTTTGATGACTGAACAAACTGACTTCCTAGATAGGACATACCTTCATTGATACATTCTAAAAGCCCTGTTAAACTGATTTATTTCTAAATTAAAATGTTCAAAAGTTTTGAAGCTTTTCCTATAATATAATTGCTACACAGTTTTCAGCTGCGGCTTTCCAGTAATACAGCATGAGTTACAACTGGAAAAAATACACAAACAGGTTTGATTTTTTTAAACTATTTCTAAAACAAGTTCTTCATTATGCCCTGCACTTTGGCACTTGGATGATTCTTAGGAGATATGTTACAGATAGAGGAATTTTTGCTGCATGGATGAACTGCCCAGTAGGGAGAGGCAGAACTTGTTCTGCAGAAATAATCAGTACAGATAACCTTTCTCCTGAAGGGCTTTTAGTCAGAAACAAAAAAGGTGCTGGTGGGGTTCAGGCATTTGAACTGAATGAGTCAAGGTGCCAAGAGGTACCAGTGGCAGGATTTGGTGGGTTCTGCTGCTTGGAAGTGACAGGACTGGACTTTTTAGTTCCATTAATTATTGTTAATCATTATTAATCAGCTGGAAGGTTACATTAAAAAACACCTTCATCTCTCACTCCTCCAATTCTCCACATCCACCATCTGTTTCGTCTCACTGGATTTTTAATTCTGTGGAGCAGGATCTCTTACTATGTATTAGTGGTTCCAGATCTTTGTAGAGGCTTCCAGCAGAACTTACAGTACAATTCATAAATAATAAAATCAGTACATTTTCCTGGGAAATTTTCTTGACATTGCTAGTCCTATAAACAAAAGCATTCCTTATCTAAACAAAAATGAATGTTTTGAGTACCTGTGAGAAATAAAAAGGAGATGTTATATTTTTTCTGTTGTGGGAATTTCAACCCAGTCCTCCTCCCCCTCAGGTTGATAGAAAGTCAGTCACCTATTAACATTCTGAAAGCAGCTCTAGGTAGTATGTTTCTTGTATAAACAAAATGCTAACATCACAACATGCTGCATGTGATCATTACAGTCACGTAAGTTCTGAGGAGGGGGGAATTACCTGGCAGAATTTTCCAATCACTTATGGTGGCAATTTTTTGTAGCATCAGCTTAAAAAAAAAAATAGGTAATTTTTTTAAAAAAATCTGAAAAGCAAGGAAGCATAACTTTGTAGTCCTTGGTCATAGTTCAAACATGCAAGCATACAAATAAGCTTAGATTTCCTTTGTGTTTCAGGTACAGGTAAAGTGTGTTTGCCTGCTCTTCGACACTCAGTATGCCATCATTTCCTAAAGAAAACAGTCATGAATGCCCAGCAGTAGATAAAAGCCAAGAAACTTTATAAACATTCCATGCCAGACTTTCTAGGCTGGCAGGTTCTCTTTACGGCAGGTCAAAGACACAGAAAACCTAAAACAGCAGATGCATTTTTGTAAAATTTGGTTCGCATAGTATACCGTCAAATTCTGCTGTCCTACACCCCAAAATAAGAAAGGAGGAGTCAAGCAGGTGGTGTGAAGTCCACCTTGCATTCAATACAAGGGCTCTAGGAGACACAGCACCAGTGCTGCAAGAACAGTCATAGAAGACACCATATTAAACTTACTGCTCAGTGTTACATTAAAAGCTAGAAACAGAAAATTAGTGCAAAGCGCACCCTGATCTCTTTCTGCTCCAGCCCATGCCGTTGGTGAAATATGCAACAGATTGATGGAATAGCAAACTGATGAGCTGTACCTAAGAAACGCAGTCTGATTTCAGGAAGCCCAAGCCATGCACAAGAAAAATAAAGAAACATTGTTTAATCCCTTCTTTCGAAATAGACAGCTTTGAAAAGAGGGCCACTTATTTTACCACAGAAAGGGCAGAACTCAGAGTATTTGTGCAGGCAAAATGCTGAAACTAACATCTTCATGAAAGGTAGCTTTTTCTCACAAGCTGGTGAGCACCTTCTGTAGGGACAATTACCTTAAAGTGTACCATATTGATCTGCAATATACTTTGCAAATGTCAATATATACCCAGTCTTGCGGCCTACAGCATATGAGGAAGTGAAATAAAAATGAGTCTGGACTTAATGACATGTAACCATCTTGGATGAATAATGTATATATGGTCAATCCCCCGTTCTCGGGAGACCATCAGCCTAACTTTAATGTTTGAGACAAGCAACTGTATGTTTTAGATTTATCACTTGAGTCTTAATGCACTTGCCAAAGGACATTAATATTTAAATATTGAAAAATATACTATCAGCAGAAAAATAGGCAGATTTACAGTTAGGGGGGTTTTCTTTGGTTAGCCTTTAACACGTACCTCTTTTTTTGAGAGTTTAGGAAAACTACTAGTCTTTTAATCTGATTCCATATTATGGAATATATTTAACTTCCTATTTTAAGCCAAGAAATATATACAGAAGACAGGTTTTAGGTAGTTCTGATATAATCAAGGGTCCTCTATAATCTCCCCACTAAATTCTGGTATGTGCATATAAGGTTTGTTTTAGAAATACATGAACATGACAAACTTCTTTTGAAGTCATGAGACCTCAAAACATAGAAAAACAGAATAATCCAAATCAAGCAATAATTAGATGAGAATCTCTTATAACACATTCGTTACCAAATATGCAATGATTTTTATTATTCTTCCTGGATCATCCTGGAACATGTTAAAAACATAATATAGTTCCCCTACAAATTGGATTTGGCTCAATCTTTGTCTCTATCTCCTGACTAGTTAATGTGGTACTAGATGACATACTTGGGAAGTGAATTCCCGTGTTATTGCTAGAACAGGTAGAGAGTGAGCAGCACCACTGTATTTGTCTCCAGGCTGCCTGGCAGGCATTGATTGAGATTTGTTTAGGAGAGACTGTCATTGTTGGTGAAAATATTCAAATTGTGAACCTATTTTACATTTGGTAGTACATTAGGATTCGTGGTAGACACATTGTTTTCATTTGCTCCATTGCTCTCCGAAGACAGTAGAGAAATTGATTTCACATTTAGAATATGAGCGTAAATTGTTAGGAGGTATTTCTTCATATTTGAATTTCATGTTAGAAAAATGTGCTCTACTATGCCATGAAGTAAAAAGAGATCTTTTTGTTTGTTTCCCAGTGGATGAGTATAGTTAATAAATAATATGCTTTCTGATAGCTGACTGTTCTGTTCATTAGAAGCTGAATGTAAAGAAATACTGAGCAATAACAAACAACTTAGAATATCTTCAGTGCTGACTCTAATAAATCAAGGTCTCAGAAAGTTTAGAGATGGATTCTGTTCTCATGAGCTCAATAAGAAAACAAGTTTGACAGGGGATGAACTCTCTTGCCCCACTGTTTTTCCAAAGGTGCTCTGAGAGGACCCATGAGCAACAAACCTGACAGCAGATGTTGTTGTTAAGTAGCAACAGGTAGAGTGTGACTCCAGGCAACTGGTTAATCCCCCTTGAAATGACAGAGATGAAGGGATCGAGTGCACTCTCAGCAGGTTTGCAGATGACACCACGCTCAGCAGTGAAGTTGGCACACCTGAAGGGCAGGATGGCATCCACAGAGACCTGGACAAGCTCAATAAGTTGGCCCAAGGGAATCTCATGAGGTTCAACAAGACCCAGTGCAAGCTGCTCTATCTGGATCGGGGCAACCTTCAGTATAAACACGGCTGGGGGATGAACAGATCAAGAGCAGCTCTGCTGAGAAGGACTTGGGGGTGCTGGTGGGTGAGAGGATGATGCTGGACATGAGCCAGCAGTGTGAGCTTGCAGCCCAGAAAGCCAAACGTGTTCTGGGCTGCATCAAAATGATCATCGGCAGCAGGCTCAGGGAGGGGATTCTGTCCCTCTTCTTCACTCTGGTGAGACCCCACCTGCAGTGCTGCATCAGCTCTGGGGTCCCCAGCACAGGAATGACATTGACGTGTTGGAGCAGGTCCAGAGGAGGCCACGAGACAATAAGAGGGATGGAGCACCTCTCCTGTGAGGAAAGGCTGAGAGAATTGGGATTGTTCAGCCTGGAGAAGTGAAGGCTTCAGGGTGACCTATTTGCGGCCCTCCAGTACCTGAAGGAAGCCTACAAGAAAGATGGGGGGGAACTTCTTACAAGGGCATGTTGTGGTGGACAACCAGGTCATAAATCAAATTAGGCGCAACCATGAGAGGCCTGCCCTCCAGTGGTGGGAGGAGCAGGAGAATGAAACACCAGCTTAGGCTCTGTCTACCACCAGTCTCCGCTCTTTATGGTGGCTACACTCCTCCCTTGGAGCTGTCAGTCAAGTTCTGGAAGGTTCTGTTGAGTTCTGCTGTTCATTGGTCAGTTTAAATCTGTTACTCCTCCCCTTTCCCGAGGTTATTTAAGTCCCTGTACACCCTGCCATAACAGCTCCCTGTCCCTGGACCCTTCGAGGGCAGACCCTCGTCCCAGTTCACCCCCATTCCCTTAATAAACCTGCTCTTGGAACCTATACAGAGAGTCCTCCCTCATTTCTTCGTCTCTGGCGACGCCGCTCTCCAGCCCTGCTGCCCTGCGCTGCCTGTTTGGACTGTTTGCAGCCCAACAGGTGCAAACACCGACCCTGTTGACGCTGCCGGCGGATTCCGGGCACGTCTGGCACACGTCATCGTGTAGTGACAGAAGAAGGGGGAGTGGATTCAGACTGAAAGGGAGTAGGTTTAGATTAGATATTAGGAAGCAATTTCTCAGTGTGGGGGTGGTGAGGCACTGGAACAGGTTGCGCAGGGAAGCTGTGGATGCTCCATTGCTGAAAGTGTTCAAGACCAGGCTGGATGAGGCTTTGAGAAACCCGGTCTAGGGGAGGTGTCCCTTTGGAAGGTCTTGCTGCCCATGGCAGGGGCTTGGAACTAGATGATCTTTAGGGCCCCTTCCAACCCAAACCATTCTATGAGTCTATGAAATTTCTTAGAGATCATTAAGGGGCAGGTTTATCCAAATACTGTCGATGACACTATGCAGTAGTAAAATACTATCCAAAGTATATTAAAAGTATATACACATTAGATTTTATGTGTGGATTTTATATAGTTTTACAGAGCACAGCGTAGTTTTTACAGTCTCCTTTGTCCAGAAGAGAGAGACTGAAGACATCCTTCAGAATTCTTCCAAAGCAGTGAACCAGGCCTGCAGCATAAGATGAACATAGACGGGCTATTACTGCATAGAACTTGGTCCATTATTGCATTTAGATGTTAGCATTCACTAAGATTTTAGGTCATTCACCAAGTCATAAGTGACCTCTGTTACTTACCTTTTCAAGGGAAATACTTTCATTTTAAACCCATATTTTATTCTCAAGCTGTCCTTTTAAAAATTATCTACTTCATAAAGACTCTAGATAGTTTTCTGAGATTTAACAAGAACATATTCACTACTGAGCCTTTCCTAATAACTTTTATGCTACAAATTACTAAAATGGCTGAAGCTTCCTTTCAAATGTGGAAGTACAGAAGTGCAGGGCTATAAAATTTATTCCATAATAATTTTGCACTGTAAGAATATTTAAATCAATCTAAAATTGATGGTGGGAACTTTTATCCATGAATGTTTAACTTACACCACATCTTTTGGGAAGGGATTAATATCCACAGGAAGAAAGATGAGGCAGTGATTTATTTTATAGCCATTCAAGTTTAAAGACTTTTAAAGATGCATTCCGAAACCCAAAGATTTAGTTACAGGAAAGAGGAATGTCTGGAGTCATCTGTAAGCAAATCTTAGATGGAACTGCAGAGTTATTTTATAAAATAAGCTGAGTAAAGGACAACTGACAATTTTTATCAAATATTTTTCTAGAAAAGATCCAGTTAATAATAAAATCTAAGAATTATAGAAAATTGAGTTTTAAAGGGAAAGTGAAGGTTATCCTGTGAGTTTATAAAGTCACAGAATCATAGAACCATGGAATGGTTTGGGTTGGAAGGGACCATAAAGGTCATTTAATTCCAACTCCCCTGCTGTAGGCAGGGAGACCTTCCACTAGACCAGGTTTCTCACAGCCCCATCCAGCCTGGCCTTGAACACTTCCAGGGATGGGGCATCACCAACCTCTCTGAGCAACCTGTTCCAGTGCCTCACCACCCTCACAGTAAAGAATCCCTTCCTAATAGTCAATCTAAATCAACCCACTTTCAGTTTAAAACTGCTACCCCTTGATACATCCCTACACTCTCTGATAAAGAGTCCCTCCTGTCTTGGGGGGTCTCTAGAACAACCCCTCATCCAGCTAAAATAGTAGGAGTTATGCTCCTAAACAGGCTTTAAGCCAAACATTGCCAACATTTAGACCTTTTGCAGCTGAAATTGATCTCAGCATCATAAAACACACCCTTTACTCCATGTAAGTCTTGCTAGCCCAAGAGTTAATAACTTTCTTCATTGCTTAAAGCTTGGAAGAGGGAGGGAAGGGAATTAGACAGGTTTATTGATGACTAACAAAAAAGCTTGAAAGAAACAGAGCTCTTCACTCATACTTAGTGTTATTTTTAGACTTACAAGAATAAAAAAACTCTTTTCGCACAGTCCAGATCTCAAGACTATAGTTAAGTAAGCATAGTTACACAGACACAGATCTTTTAAATAAGTTAGCTGTGTTCCTAACTTGTGAAGTCTCCTGGGCGTTCTTTTTCAGTTCTCAGGAACATAATGGATGCGTTAATGACACTCTCATGTAGCTTGGCTGTATTTCCCTTTATTAAAGTTATATCATCCAATTTAGGCACAATTCACTCTAAATCCCAAACTTAAAGCTCTACAAAAGGTTAAAAAATATATTTAGAATTAATGAAATCCAAATTACATAGTTTCTCAAAGCCAGTGTGCTTGTAAAATGAACCCTCTCACTGCAGCAGGGATAAGTGAAGCTTAAAATGACGTTATAAAGAAAATGCATTTTTGCCCTGTATGGATCAACTATTTTGTAAAACATTCCCTCTCTTCTGAAGAGAGATGAAAATCTGCTGTTTCTGCGAAAAACATGAGTGATTTCACCTAGGACAGCACAAGATGGGGCCAGTGAGGGAAAGACCGTATAAACTTTGAAGTCCAGTATGGCACCATCCAAGTAATTCCCAAGTCACAAGAGAACTGACTGCAAGGAAAGGAGATGAAATGAGACACAATATTTACAGGACTTAATCCTGTTGAAATTATAATCAATGAAAGAATGTCTTAAATTTCCTTTTTTTTTTTTTTTTTTTTAATTTCCTATTAGTAATTGTTTGTGCTACTTTTGTCTTATGAAACCCTCCTTTGTGTTTAGGTTGGCCAGTCACCAGGCTTTCAGTTTGGTGACCCTCCAGTGGAGACTCGGTTCCTGTTTGAGATCCAAATCATGTCCACAACATTTTGAACAGAATCAGAGGTCTTTCTGTCTTCTTGTGTGTTTTTTAAGCACTTACCATTAACTTATAGTCAGAACTTTCAGGAATGTTTCCTTAAACTGCATGAGAGAGGTGGGGTCTATATAAATTTTGTATGGGGTAGAACAAGCAAAGAAAAATTTTAACATGGAAACATGCAAATATGTAACATTATCAGGGGAAAAAGAACCTTACCTGAAACAAAGGTAATGAATGAAAAAAGAAATTTAAAAAATCTACAAAACAGTTCTAGAGGAATCAACAAATCAGTAAATTAAACATGAATTTGTAACAAAATAAGGTAAGAGAAAAGTAGTTCAGTGTTCTCTGTATAAAGGATTCTTGTGATCTATACATTTAATCTTTGCCTCTCTCTGTCATGCTCTCTTTCTGACTCTGGCAAATAATTTTCAGAACTAAATGGCTCTTTAATAAAAAAACACCAGAAATTTGTGCAGAATTACAGAAATTTTAAAGAGGTGATAGAAGGATAGAATTTTTTAACATTTGAAAGTAAAATCAAGAAGAAAGGTTTATATAATATCACTAAAGAAGAACACAGCAAGGAAAAACAGATGCAATTAGGTTTTCTGAGTGTAAATTACTAGGATGTGAAAAGAATAATGGCTGTCTTTGAGGAGAACTATTTATTCTGTGAAGTGTAAGTAAGAATAATTAGAAATAGGGATGGAGAAAAACTGGTTGCAAAACTGGGCTTTTGACAGAAAGCTGTCCAAAGGTGTGAAAGCCTCCCCGAGGGAACACAGGCATCCTGCCCCCGTAACCTGTACATTTGCCCTGGGCAAAGCAATTGAAATGGAAACAACAGCCTTGCAGTTTCAGGGGAAAAGTAACTACCAAGGAGAGGGTTGAGATGTCAACTTCTTATCCTGTCGCAGTAGTCCAAGCACAGGAAGACTGTCCACAGACTGGGAAAGCCATATCCAGGGCAGCAGAAGGCAGTGCACATGGAAAAGAAGAACTTCATGAGGCAGATCTAACACCTTCCTTGCCTGATATTCTAGGACTGCAAGACTGAAACACCCATTACTAGACCAAGGACTGTGGATTGACTGTCCCTTCTGTTTTGGGCCATGCACAATCTTATCATTCGTCTAGAGAGAAATTTAAATTTGTATGAAATATCTATTTCAATAAGTTTTTGGAAACATTGTCCTAAGGAGTGTATCAATGGTTAAGCAGTACCTTGCAGCTAACATTTTCAGCAGCATAACATCATTTGTTTAACCTATTGTTTAAGTAGGGGGGAGGGGTAGGTTCTACATCTGTATTTTTATCAGATACGTGCTTATTGGAAGTTTTAAAGTAAGCCCTTTTGGCTGTGGCTAATGGGCTTTTAAATAACTTCCAGTGCTAGCTTGAAGCAAAGCACCCTTCTTCAAATACGCATATACTGTTTTTTAAATTACTAACACTGATTTAAACAGTGATAGGAAAATAACAATCTAATACCCCGAATGAATTAATAGCAGTGAAAACAATGTTAGCTAAAATTCATCACGGCAGCTCAGCAAGAGGCCTGTGATGACTACAGAACTAGTATACACTCAATTACATCCTGACTGGCAAGTCACCTTACAGTGAATTTGTTTTTATATACGTTTTCATAGATAGTTGCCCTCCATTAAAAAAAGAGTGATCAATTATAGGTGATAGAGCACCCCAGAGCAGAATGAATGTTATGACACCACGAGCGAGTTTTATCTAAATATCCTAAAGTATCAAAGTGATTTCAGTAGAACTACTTCATTCATCTGTTTGTATCTCCATATGCTTACAACTTAATGGAGGAGTTTTAAGCACAATATCCTTTGGTTTAGTGCATCTTCCAAAAAGCTTTAATTGCAAGGGCGCCAGTCCTTGAAAGCAATTTGAACATTTATTCCCTTCCAGTCTCCTTTATTCCATTATATTTTAAGTACATATGTGATTTTCATGAAGAGTCTTATTGCATGGGTCAGGTTAATCGAAGGCTGCCATATTAATGATTAAGTCAAGCATTATTACTGGCAGGTATTTTCGTCTTTTTCTAATTGGTTTTAACTGAGGAATGACAAGCCTACTCAAAGAACTTTTATATGTTTTTGCTATGATTTTTATCCAACTCTGCTGTCTTTCCAAGTGTCATTGACCATTAACAATGGCCTCTACACAGAGAACTGTAAAGGGCAGTTAGTGATTCACTTTAAAATACTTTCTTTTCTTTTACCAAGAAGAGATGTAATCATCCAAATAATTGTATTTCTATTGCTTCTAAATCTGCTATTTATGAAATAATTTTGCGTTAAGGGACTTTCATCGGGATTTCATCCATTTTAAAAGAGGTAAAAGCTGAATTAATTCATAGATCTGGCTTTAGTTCAGTAGTAAAAGCCAAAATAGTCCAGTTACAGAGTACTTATCCAACTCATTGGAGAAAGTGACTGAAGGCAGAAAGAAAAAAGTCTAGCTCTTTCCGACATTTGATACAATTTTATTTTTGAGAATTGGAAGCAAAAGCGAGGCTGCAGTGATACATATTTTTATACCATATAAATATAATTGTCCTGCAGTAAAATTCTGTGGATAATAATTTGGCTTGTTCATAAATACAACACCATGTCGTAAAGCTGCGTTCATTAGTCTCACACCACTTTAAAAGCACACCAGGTGCTTTCACCAATAGTAAAAAAGACATTTTTACACATTAGATAATGGCAGAGCCTCCAAAAGGAATGAAGAACAGCTTTAACTAAACAGTAAATTTAAAAAAGAGACCCTTGAAAAAAAAATCTGTTCATATATTCATGATATGAACCTGCCTCAGAGAGCTTTCTGACAAATAATTGAAAGAAATTAAAATACAAACACACTAACAAAAGAGTTTAATTTCATACAAAAGGGGTTTCTTAAGCGGCTGATTCACTGACCCTGTACAACAGGCAGCCTCACAAGCAATCTTTTGCTTTTCTCTCTTTATTTTCCATTTTTGCAGTTCGGTTATCTTATAATAATATTGCAAGCTATCATCCTCTTAAGAACCATGAAGGTCTCTAGAAAGAACTAATATATTCAAGTAAATGTACTGAGAAAGAAAGGAAAGATAGTATAATTTCAACAGCAGGCCTGCTAGTGGGACGTAATATGTAGGCAGAGAAGAAATGCAATATAAATATGGAAAAAAGAAAAATAGGGTGAACTACAATTGTAAAACCAGTGAGATAACTGCACTTGATAAGGCAGACAAAATTCAGTCTGCACGGAGAGCTAAAAAACAATAGAAAATGGAAGAGTTAATAGCACTTGGAATGCATTTGAAACTAATTAAAGGGAAAAGAGTAATGAACTGTGCTGCAAGCAAAAACTATTAAAATGTGAGGACATTACAAATGGCCTTCTGGAGCTGGCTATTTCATATTTGCAGTAATCACTCTGGCCAAAAAAAAAAAGCTAGTTAAATGCACTCATTAAAAAGTTAACCTTTAGCGCAAACATAGGGCAGGACTGCAGAATGACTTAAAAATGCAGATTTGAGAAACTAAGCTAGAGAAATACAATAATGGCAACCATTTATGTTATGAAATAAGATCTCATCACCTGGAAAAAACACAGTAAAGGAAGATCCACTGGATCCACTCAGTATCCAACCTCAGGATAGCTGTTGCAATACAGAAAGGCATGTTAGGGATATTAGGGATTGCGGCATACCAGAACAACTGCAAAAAGAGACTAGTTTGTTTAGTCCAGAAAAATGAAGGCTGGCAGCAAACATAGAAAGACAAAGATGGTTTGAAGGATATTAAATAGGGAACATAGATGTTAAAGAGAGAAGATATCATATAAAGAAGAATTTTGCCTAAGAGAAAGTGGATGATAAACAATCCATGAAAATAGTTAAAATAAAGGCTAGTAGGTTCTTTTCATCAAAATGAAATCTTCTGGTAGGAGAAATGAGGAAAAGTAAAACCCAAATTCTCTTACAGTCACCACCAAAACTTACATCTAAATTATGGTTCTTTCCTCCCTCCCCTGATGTTTAGACGTTTACCACGGTTAGTGTCAGCATATTAATTCCTATAATCCTATTGAAATTCCTAGAGTAAGACTTTATTGCACCTAATTTTAAACCTCTGTAGTAGAAGTTTCCTTATCAGCTAGTTGTCTAATTTCATTATTAATGAAGAGAAATACAAAATCCTGGAACAAGATCTATCTGGTCAGTTTGAGTGTTTGTGTGAGAAAATTTTCCCCCTCAAAATTACTATTCCTTTCTCTTCTCTGAGAAGAGTCCAGGTAAGTAGGTAAGATATTGTCTAGAGCATAGAAATGTATATTTGATACACAGCAGGCATTGTAAGGATCTAAGGACTAAAATGGAAGAACTGTCTGGCCATTTTCAGGGCACCACAACAAAATTCAGGAAAGATAAACAGAGAAAAAAGTAATTCCTTGTATAGAATCTGTTTCCCTCTTTGTCAATTTATCTGCTTTTATAGCTGGAAAAGGACATGTAGTGTTGACATTTTACCCACTAAGATAATATTGAACTTGGAAGTCCATTGTGCCACCTGTATGACAAGGTGCAAGAGAAAGATGTGAACAAGTGACTGAAGGCTGGTTTCCACAAATCTCACGAATTTGTTGTTCTTGCCACATTTCCAGACTTAGTGCCTTTGTCACTAGAGCAAATACTTCATCATGGCTTTTATAGCAATTTTTTATCACTAACTTTTAAGAAGATTGAAACAAACCTTTCTGTAACAGAAACTGCTCAGCTGATTTAATTTCAAAGAATTCAGAACAAACACAGCACAATATCTTCAACATGCAAGGTGCTGTCAGGAAGTAGCACTTGTTCACCGCTTAAGTGAGAAAAATATTATTTTAAATGTACACAGTCTCTTTAGTTTGATAGCTCTTATTTCTTGGGATGGATCTAGGGACTAGAATCCTCGTATGGAAAATTCATTTGACCCTAAAGATTTTCCTAGGAAAAATGATCTCCCAAGTGTATGTGTGAAGATTCCAAAAGCACATATGCAAATGTTAGCCTAAAAAGTCAAAGAAATTAAAGCAGTGCGGTTAAAACTTCCTCTTCAACTAGTTTGAGACAACCCCAGTAGACTGCAAAAGATTCCATGGGTAGTGTTAAAGCAATCAGGGTGAAAACAAACCCAGAAACTATTTAGTTTGACAATATTTCCTAACTATCTTAATGGGTTTGTGTAGAGGGGATATTGGCTTTTGACATGCAAGCATTTGCCGGGCCGGTTCGTCGTCCTCCTGTATTGCACTGGCAGATTTCAACTGGCACGGCGTGCTCCAGCACTGCCAGGTCCCACTGCTCTGGTGGCAGCCATGGATTTAAAGACAATAAGCTCAAAAGGCTGGAAAGAAGACCGATGACCCTGATAGTATCTGAAACTATTTCAACACCGTGCTACAAAACACTGTCCCCTGGGGTACAGGGAGAGAAAAATTGCTCACACAACAGAGCTACGTTGAGTGAATCCAAGACTCCAAGTCAATTTGCTGAAATAAAGGGTTACCATGCTTCCTCAGGAACACCTTGAGATTATTTTAGTGCACATAAATGCTTGAGGACATAACTATCTTTTGTCTGTGTACTACACTAGAGAGCCTTGATCTGGTCAGTGTCACACAAATCATCACAACCTGTACATTTTACAGGTGACGTATCAGTTAGTGGCAAAGGAAGAGGGAATCAGGTTCAAAGTCTGCCTGTGGAACACCCTTTTGAGGCTCTGCATAAAAGACCATCAGCATACTGATTCACACGAGCCTTGGAAGTAAACAAAGGGCTTCCTTTGGTACTTTTCAAATTCTGAGTTAATTCAAGGCTTATTTCAGGGCAGCTGCAGCTGAGGAAGGAAGTACAGACACTGATAAGCAGTGCTGATGGAAAAAAATACATCCTAAAATGGAATTTGAAGCGAAGGACCTTTTTCTTCACTCAGCTGCTGGGAAGAAACTTAGAACTAAGTGTATGCAAACCCAATGGGCTTTGCAGAGATTTAGAACTACCAAAAAGCCAAGCAACTCTGGAGGTATGAATCCATCAGAAATCAAAGATTTTCTGCATGCCCTCTCCCCCTGTTTTCTATTACCATTTTCAAGCTTATATATACTACATCCTCATTAACACATACATATGCATAAATTTTAATATTTAAATTGTCATATTTCAGCCATTTGCTAAGTAGGCTTGGATTCTATTCCATCTCACATCCTACACCTTTGACAGTCAGAGCAAAGCTCCTTCCAAAAGCACAAGACATAATAAGGAAGTCGATGTTCTTTTTGTTTTCTGATTCCTGAACAGGTAACTAGGATGCATTTCTTTTAATCAGCATATCAAATCTTAGCTGCTGCTAATTGCAGAATAGCACAAAACAGAAAGTACTAAGAGATTCTCAGTGTAGCCTCCTGGTTTATTTTCCTGGATGGAACCTTGTGAATTCCATCCAGGGGGTTCTTAGTGTTTGCTTACATGTCATAGCCTGATGGGATCAGTAAGCAAGCCCAGTAACTCCTACCTGTTACCACACATTCTGGCATGCCTGGGGCTATAGTGCAGAGACCCTGTAAATGCAATTTGTTCAGGAAACCTCAGAGTTCCAACATGACTGTGCACCACGCACTCTCTTGGAAGCACTGGACTTACTGTGCTCCCACTGCCTGAGCATGAACTACATGTCACTGGAGGATCAGATTTACCACATCTGCAGGCCACCTGTGCTGTGCAAACACAATGAGCTAAAAAGAAATAATAGAAAGCTTATTTCTTAGCCATTTAACCCATGCTTGTGGTACTAATGTCCACAAAATTATGCTTGGCAAATGTTTTCAATGTGCTGGGAAAGGGGGGAAAGCTTTAGGTGATAACACACCTTCTCCTGAGGATAGTATAATGTATTGACAGAGGGTAAAAAAAGAGTTAAGGCCTCATTAACACTTCTCAAATGAAGGGCCTTTGTTTTCCATAAAAACTCACCATCTCAAAGTGTGTCACACAGATGAAGTTACAGTGTAGGAGAAATACAAGGTTTACAAGATTTTGCAGACAAGGTCATAAGCACAAGTTATCTATGCTTAGGAATTAAGTTGCCAACAGCAGTTACACGCTAGCACCTCTGCAGGTGGAAATGAGAGCAGAGATGCCAGTGCTACCTGTCCTGCCCCATGTGGCTCCTGGGGAACAGTGCCTCGGGCTGCTGCCCCGAGAGTGCAGAGAGGAGACCAGCCCACCCTTCTCCACTCCTCAGGGAGGACTGCTGCCTCCAAAACCAGGCCTGCTGAGGTCCAAAACATTCCTTGGCTAAACCAAATACACACAACCCTCCTTAAATATGTCATCTTCCATACCTCTTAGCGTATTTTTCTCTCTATTATAGCACCTATCTCTATTTCTTTTTGTTACAGCACAACACCTACCAGAAGTCATGAGTTTTATGCACTCCCTGTCGTTAGAGAGACTGTACTGACCATCAGCTGAAGCCTCAAATCAGTTGCCATTTGTACAGTGGCACACAATGAAAGAACAGTCCCGGACAGTTAAGCATAGCAGACCTGAACATCAGTTTGAAATCTTCCTGCTAATGAGAATTCCTGTACTAAAATATGCAAACGAATGGCCTACATTTAGAAAATACTTCTATTAGTCACATGTTTCTGAAAAATTATGTCAATTATTTAGACTTCAATTAAGTTCATAAAATTCTTCTTAAATGAATGTCTTTTGTTCTTTGTTAAGCACTAAGACCGTGAAGCAATTTTGTCACATGAAAAATAATATTTTTTTAAGTAAAATTTCAGCTTTACTATTTTAGTAATTACTTTCGGTTGAGGAAGCCAAGCCTTTTAGTGGAGAACATGCACATATTGCCAAAGGTAGTTCAGGAGTTCACTCGCAGATAGGCGCAGGTGTAGACCATACAACGGCTAAAATTACATTTTTAAAGGGCAACACAGAGTAATTTTTTAGACTTTCTGAGGCTCCCTCATCTTCTAAAAGTTCAAGTTTAAGGGACTGAAGAAGTGGTCTAGTCATTTTTTTGAGAAGATTGCAAAAACAACTATGACTAAATTCCCAGGAGCTGTTACATGTTAAAAGCTAGACTTGACAATACCTTCTGAGTTCACTGTAACTCTTTATTTATCTGAAAGTCAAACCACCACTGCATCAACAAGCAAATGCTGCACGTTTTTCAACACTTAAGAGAATGACAAGGGGAAATAGAAAACAGGATTCATTGCATTGCTTCTCAAGAGGCTTCCATGGTACAGTGAGAAAAATCTTCAAAGTGTGGGCAAAAATCCTGTTTCTCGTGAAAGCTGCGTTTAACTTCCCAGTCTACATCTGTGCTGTACTTGATCTGGTAGCTGCCAAGATGGAAGGTTTCCCAAAACTCTGCTTCCAAGTTCTTATTTGCCCTGCAGCCAACCTGGATCAATGTGCTCGCAGGGTGTTTATTTTCCTTTCCTGAAGACACCAGCACAGCCTTTCAAGCAGTGGTGCTGGATGGTTTGTGTGCCTGGCATGTGTTTGCTGGTGCTGTCAGACTCCAGCACAAAGGCACGCAGGAAAGCAGCTCACCAGGCATGGAAAGCCACAGGCCAAGCAGACTGGAAATAATCTGGCCTGAGCACAGTGCAGGCGTGCTGGAGGCTTTGCCCCTGAGTGAACCAGCTTGCTAAGAGATACCCCAGCAGATAAGCAGTGCAGATAGTCTGCAGATCAGTTAGTCGTAAGCCTTGTCCTCAGTCTTAAAAACACCACCAAAAGACACTAGATTTAAGCGTACTCTATTACACACATCTTTTTTATACGTTATCTCCGTTCAAAGAACATGTGGACACAATTTGGAAATTGTTCTAAATCTAGAAAACCCTGAGAGGCTTATGGTGTAGGAGGCATTTTGTTTCCAGAAATTACTGTAACTTATTTCAAGAATATCCTGAGACATAATAGCAGTCATGTTAAAATGAAATTGTCCTGGCTCCAAAGGAAAAAGGTGTATTTTTGGTATGAAAAGTGCAAGACACCTTGACAATGCAGTTGAAAGCAATTAAAAGAGATCGAGTCCTGAAGTCTCTGCTTAAGCAAAGTTCTCCTGGATTCCATTATGTGTTGTGATACAGTACTTCTATAACATGTATTTATTTATTCCCAGCTTTCTTGAGCATTACATATTTAAATGCATTTTTACCATTTTGTGTTGTGATACAGTACTTCTATAACATGTATTTATTTATTCCCAGCTTTCTTGAGCATTACATATTTAAATGCATTTTTAATGTTAACTGCATTTTCTAATTTTGATTTTGACCAATTCTATAAGACCCCTAAACTATAGCTTAGGTATTTCCAATATTACACGTTTGAGGAGGACAAGGAAAACTAGAATTAAACACAGTTTCATCAAAAGTACTTCAATAATGGTATAAAAGAAAGCTGAGACTGGTCATTTACCTATCAATGAAATGTGGGTGGAACTGAGAACAGATTTTTTATAACGAATTTTTACAAGGCTCTTTCCGAAACCCCCACTTAGTAAGACAAAACAGAAAAATATTTTCCAGTTCAAACTACCTGAAACGTGTTCTGCAGAAGGCAGAGTATAATTATTCAAATACACATTTGGCCAGTTTACAGAGTTAACACCCAGTGCCATGAAAAGAGCCATGGAATTCTGATGAAGCTGTGAGACCTTGGTTTTAACACATCTTGTGACACACACAGCACCTCCCACAGCAGCATGCTGCTCAGTGCAGAGCTGTGCGGGCTCAAAGGGAAGGAATCCTCCCCCCAAACCCATATGAATCACCCTCCCAGTGCCACGCCTCATGGTGATTTGTCTTCCTCTTGGTATATGCTGGGGGTTTTTTACAGCAGTATCATAAAACAGGAGCTTCAAAAGCTATCAGGCTAATGTTTATGTTTTCTGCTCACAGTAAATGACGAAAATCACAAATGGTTCATTCCCTTCCCTCATAAAATTCTACCACATGAGGATCTCAACAGGATACTCCATTGAAAGAATATCCAGATCCCACTGGCAATATTTCGGCTTAACAATAAAACATTCGGTCAAATAAGCTCGGTTTTCCACTTCCCGTGATTCTGCTTCTTTCTTTTTTCTTGCTTCCCTATCAGCCCTTCCTAATGCTGACACCTCTGTGCCCCCTCCTCCCCGAGCTTCCTTTCCTCTGCAGATGAAGTAGCAACCTCCTTCACCCTCTCTACACACCCCTGGGGGTTTCTCTTGGAATCAGTTCTGTTTGCTTTCCTCACACTCATGCACTGCCTTCCTGAATTTTTGTATCATCTCCTCGTTTTAGAGAACAAAATTCTAGCAGCTTTTATATTCAGCTAGGGCCAAGAGCTAGAGGAAGGCTCAACTACTTCTCCTTCCCCTTCCTTTTCTTTGCTCTGTGTGAGTCAGAAGCACAGAGCAGGCAACTGTAAAACTGGCTGAGGGACTACTGGGGGTTTGAAATCAAAAGATTTTAATAAATGAGACTTATTGAATACTGTTTTCAAATAAAATTATTTGTTTTTCTTAAAGTTGCTTTGATTGAATAAGTCTCATTCCCAAAGATGGAGCAAAAACAGTCCATCTCTCTCTGTTTTCTGAAAGTAGGTGTGAATATATCAAATTTATCCACAAATTAGATAACGGAAGAAATATTTTTCATTATGTATGGAGGATATCACACTTTTAATGGAGAAAATCCATTAACTACTCATCTACGGGACTCCTTGTTTTCATAGCACTGAATTTTTTACACATTATTCAGAATATTGTCAGACTAAAACTTCTGAGAGTACAAGGGCATACTCCCATTTAAAAAATTATAATTACATCATAAAATTTATTTCTTACCAATAAGACTTTAATGATGTGCACCTCTTCAGCATAGCCTCCTTAGTTTAACACGAAGGAAAAAGGAAAAATTATTTTTGTCTATTAATCTCAAAAAGTTTTGGCTAGCCCTGCCTATTTTTTGTAATTTCTGTAGTATGAAACAAGTATAACAAACACTAATTTTTTCATTGCTATTCCTTTATTGTTATTATTTACATATGATTCATATTTAGATTTTATTTTCTCAGCTATTTTTATCACCTTGGTAGCATTATTTTAGTTTGATGAATCAATGTATTTCTTGAGAACTGACATGGCAGTTTTTTAATGTAGTCAAACATAGAGGGTTTCTGTTAAATAGCTGTAGTGACCTGGTCCAAATGTCTGCTATACCTACATAACAGTGTGGAAGAAAAGGAAAAAATAAAGATTGTTTGTTCGCTTGTTTCTTAGAGGGAATGCTAGCAATTCATGGAGGAAAGGTTTGTATCTCATTGGATCTTGGATTGAATTGGAAATTATAATTCTATGATGCATAGAAAGCGTGACCTAATAGCTCCTATAAATCTCAAAAATCTCTTCCTAGATGACTTCATATTTCTGATATAATCGTGAATTTTATAAAAGATGTAGCCTTTGTATATGACATAAAAGCTATGACATTCCTTGGGCTGGAATCAAGATCAAAAATTCACTATACATCACCTGATAGTCTCACAACTTCAGTTAAGTAAATTGATAAAAAGTCACCCATCCTGTGAGGCAGCTCTATGAAAAAGCAGCTCTTTGCTCTATATGAAATCATTGTTACTTCGAACTTAGGGATGGCAGTTAGACTGATTGCAAGAGAAAAGTTCTCTTTCTAAGGCCAACATTGCCCCCTTGTGCTTTAAAAGAGCTAAGACATGTAACTTTCTGATGCAGAGGTTTGGAAGGGGTTCGGCTTACCTAGACACCAAGGTGAAGTGAATTTTAGTCCTTTTTTCTTGCCTTCTTTGAATTTCCCCTTTAGAAATTTTAAAACAAAATTTGCTTCTCATAAACATTCATTTCCTTTCCAGATCACATATATTCTCTGTCTTCAGAGACTACTTGCACAGAAAAAGTTTTCTCCACCTACGCTTTTCTATGTATCTCTGACGTCCACTATCAAATGACCTGTGTAAAGATACTGGAGAAACAACAGTGGGAATCCACAAAGATGTTATATGAAAGTGAAAAGAAAAATACTCATAAAACTTCTTGGGATTTCACAGTTGAAGAAGAAAGGCTGAATATTTTAGAAGCAATATTTTAATACTGGACAATAATAGCTAAAGCTATGCTACCACTTAGAAGAGAAATCTTGATTTTGTGCCTCTTTTAGTTTAACACATTAAGAAATTGGACTGGGCTCAAAGTCTCCAATACCAAGTATCATTCCATCAAAAAAAGTCTATCAATATTTCAAAATATTCCAAAAAAGATGTAGCTGGAGCTATTCTTAATAGCTACTAAATGTCAACTTTCCTGACCACTTTTTTCCACTTTCTTCCTAGAGATGTCACGAAATCTGTCCACAAACTTCCTAAGAAATGGACCCTATCTCTTTTAACATTAGAAATAAAGAGCAAAAACCAGAATGTTCCTCTAGATTAACTAGACTGCAAAGGCAAATTAAAAGAGTGAAAATTCAATGAACCATAGAAAGCCATTTGCTTTCTTCTAAGAAGCTGATATACTCATAAACCCAGTGTTGTTGGGTTATTTTTAGTAAAACTTGATCATCCTGCTTGTGTGGCTTTCATTTGGCTAGCGACAGTAGGCTTCTCCAGGTCTGATCACAATTGTTTTAAACCTTCTCTATCTCAGACATTTTCAAGTGGTGTAATTACTGCTATCTTTTCGTCTGCATAAGCAGGAAAACTAGGATCAAAACATTTTGCACCAGCCCAAACCCAGATAGAGAATTTTATATTATAATAACCTGGGAGAAATCTGAATCTTTATAACACAGTTAAAAACTGGGGCATTCTCCTAGGCATACAAAGATAAAGTTGACTTGCAGTCACTTTTGTAAGTAAAAAAATCTATCAACTCACCCAGAGTTCAATAGCAAATATTTTTCCGAAATCCACAAAGGGAAAGGAAGGGTTGGAATTGCTTTTACTGCAAATGTACTGATATTTTCTTTTCCTTGTCTATATTTGGTCATCCTCAAAGACATGTAACATTCACAGCACATTAATATTGACAATTTGGATGGATAAAGTTGATCCAGTGAATAAGCACACAATAACTTTTGTTTGGGAGTATTGTTTGATCCCATTGCCTGAGCCATACCACTACACAAGTACACCTAAAGAATTACTTCTCCCCACGTGTTCTTTAGTAATAACAGCTGCCAGTTCACTGTGCCAATACTGTTCATGCTTAGTTTCTCCTCTTTTGCTGCTTAGATCCTCCATAACATTATTGAAGCCTCTAAAGACAGATGTTGGATCTCAAATGCTACTTTTAAATCACTCGGACATTACCAAGAAACTCTGAAAACCTTGCAATTAGTTCATACAGAAGAGTGCCATCAAAAAACTGACATTTATGTGAGCATGAAATTCAAACTAAACTGGGTATTCTATAACCAAAAAAATTAGCTAATCACCTAAATGTGGATTCTAAATTTTGCACATGTATCTAGTACGTTCTGTTGGTTCTCAGTCACACAGCTTGCTTCAGCATGACTGCTGGTTTTTAGCATAGCTTATCAGAGAGCGACAGAACACCAATATACTGGAGATGAATGCACCCTACCTGAACACAGCATAGAGCACTAAGTTAACAAAGCCCAAGGTTTTGTAAATTTGTACATTCTATTCTTAGACCCGGGGTTAGGTCAGAGTATCAGCTACGTTCCTTGTAAATAACTGTATCACTGAAGCTACAAAGCACCAAGTAAAAGACATCGTTTTAAAACAGAAGCAGATCAAAATGCTGAGCGTGATGTAATCAATGAGTTGTAAAAAATAAATGCATGTGAAAAATGGAAATTGATTCTTTCAGTCAATTAAGAAGCAACAGGGGTAATGACGTGCACGCTTAACCCTGTTCTTTCACTGCAGTGACAGAGTGATTACTATGATAAGATGCTGGGATATGGCATATTATGTTACAATACAATCCCTTAGTTTTGCCCTCTGACAACACTAAATGGTGCACCTCAAGAGCTGAGGTGGACAGACCTGCACCAGTAAGATGACAATTCAATAAAGATGACATAATCAAAGCTGGAAGAAAGCAGGGATAGAGAAATGTCCTGAACAGTACTCACAGCCAGCCATGGGGGGTGGCCAAACAGCACATCCCAAAACAGATTTTTGGGCTCTCTGACACAAAACTCCCATTCTGGGTGGAACAGAGAGGCAAGAGAGCGAGACTAAAACAAGCCCCAGCAGAATTCCAGCAGCTTTTTTCCATGTAGGATCGTACCCCCGACTTTGGAACCCTGCTGCTGCTCCAGGAAGACTGCAGGGTGCTTGCCGCTCCATCAAAGCTGAGACAGGCAAAGTGCCAAAGCACAACAGGGAGTAATTTTTTTTTTTTTTTAATTTCCTCTCTAAAATAAAAATAAACACATTTTCTGTCACCAGCTTTCAGCGTGTACAAGGTTTGAAAACTTGCAGCTATCCTACTCTGCTTCCTTTTGCAGTGTATGTTGGTGTGCCTTGTCCTTGCACATCTGTTTGAATTTGAAGAAATTAAATCCCTGATTAATGGCTGTTTCTTGCACACTATAACAAAGACAGTTTAAAAAATGTGGCATCCAGATAGATTAAATATTTGGAGTTTTATAATATTTAAATATATATTATACCAGCTAATAAACAATAATATATTACATTTCACTATTAATTATATATATAATTAATTATATTGCATCGTGTTATGTATTATAATGTACACTGATGTTATTTATAAGTTTAATGAGACCAATGTTAATATTACTTCTTGATTAAAGTAACTGGCTTTTTATGTTTTAAGGTTTTTTAAGTTACATATTTTAAAACTGTTCGTTCTTTAATGTCATTCTAAATGTTATGGTACTGTGTCCTGACAATGTCTAAATAGATGAGCTTCATTGCTGCAAACAAGAAAAAAAGGCAAAAGACATTACTATCCCTCTTTTCATTCTGTGGTGTGCCAAACAGGATTAATTGAGAATCGGGCCCAAATTCCTCATGGTGTCCACAGGTGCCATATACCACATATTTTTACCACAAATATGATGTATACAAAATGCCATTTGTTCTTAGTAGGTTTTCTACTCTTTGTTGAAATTGTCCACAGACAATTTGCATAAATTACAAGCTATAATTATTTTCCCTGAAGCTGATCAAAGACTGCCCAGAGAATATAGAGCATGTTTCCTGTGTCTTATTTGAGTAGAGGAACGGCCAAAAGCAACTCCATTGTTGTTGTGACACCTCTCCAAAGCAGAAGTTTCTAATCTGACACTGCTCCAAAGCAGAGGTTTCTAATCATTCCAGCAGAATCTGGCACCTCAGAGGCTGTGGTCACTCACACCCATGGCACAGCTGCACAATGAACATCCAGAGAAAAGATTTGTTCTTGAGCAGTGATCAGAGGCCAAGAAGCCACCTTGCTGACACAGGAACATGGACATACATTCTATAGCTCCCTGTGGCAACCTTGTGCCCTACAACAACTTAATCCACAGAAGGAAAAATTCTCTTGTGTACTCTACCTTGGTAGAGGTGCATGGTAGAGTTTTATTTATCAGAGGCTGCATCCAAAAAATAACATGTTGCGTCTAAGGAGATATGGGTGATGGCTTTTGTCTTCTCTAACAAGGTTCTCTCACAAGCCTTCTCTGTACTTGGAGTCTTTAGTTTAGTTGTACTTCTCATCTGCTGTCTACCCAAGGTGCCTCCAGAGGTATCATCCAGTGTTCTTTTATGTCACTAATACAAAATGACCGCCAGGGCTTAGCAGAGACATCCCTTTCCCTGAGGAAGCTTTTCAACACAAAGTAAATGGCGCAGTTCAGAAGGTTTACAAAAAGAGAGCTTGAAATGACCAGCAACACTTGCACATCCACCTGTCCACTGTCAACTTTCTCTTCTCCTTCAAATTCAGCTGCCACTGGCTGGTTCTCCCTGGCTATTGGAAACTGCTTCTCATGTCCCTTCAACACCATTAGCTAGTCTCAATAAAACGAAAGCCAGCTTCAAATGCCGCTTCTTGATTTCATGGTCCAGATCAACCCTTCATCAGTTATTCAGGTTCAGCTCCCTCCTTATCACATTTAACGTAACCCATTGATTCAGCTCCTACTCTGGAGATGTTAAACGACATGGCCTTGTTTAAGAGTGACATTTACCAAACAGGAACTTAATATTGTTATCATACTGGTTAAATCCAGTATAAAACATTAAGTCCTCAAGTGTCATGGGGCTTTTAGTCTTGAACTTGAGAAGTATTCGCCTTTGTTGTGGACTTCCTGCATTTCATATAAACATGCATGGAAAGACACAGTGCAACAATGCTACTTTACACAGACATGAATAAGATTAACATATATTTGATTTCTGACGATAATCAATCATTTCAGAGTGGCAGTGGATTCTGGACGAACTGACATCCTCTGCCTTATTTTAGAGATATTGTGATAGATACAAAGAAACTGTTTTTCTTTACTTGTATCTCCATCATGTTTCAGAAACATCCTGTGCAGAATCTCCTGTTATCCCAAGATTTACCTTGTAAATGCACTTGTCAAGAAGAGATACTTGCTGGGAAATTAAGCAGCCCATTAATCCATCTGAACAGACCAAATTCTAACCAGCACCATTAAAAAGTGCAATATGACATTATATTTACATGGTGTGCATGGGCATATTTCTGGAAAAGGCTGTGTATTTGTGTTGTGCAACATGCTGCATAAGATATGTGATCAAAATGAGAGAAAAGTGTGAACATGAAGGGCCATTCTGTAGATGTTTCTGAAAATTATCTCGCAGATGGCATTTTCACTCCATGATGTAATTTTTTATGCATCAAAAGAAATGAGAGATAAGGACAGCTTGGTAGTTTAGAAGTAAAGGGAGTCATTACCTCTGACAAAGGATAATCTCCAATTAAGAGTACAGTCTATCTAGGCATTTCAAGTAGGAATATATCACCCTTCTAAAGAAATTACTTTCCTTGCCATTCACAGCTTGCACTGACTGGCGCTGTGCTAGCTTTAGTCACCACCCCACTGCAGAAAAATGCACATGTATAATCCTACCTCCTTCATTCCACAAAGGCCTTTAAAGTTGCCATTGTCAGTTAGGATGATGTAGTTGTAGGGAGTTTGTTTGTTGGTTTGTTTGTTTGTTGGTTTGTTTGGATTTTTCCCCAACAAAAAAAATCACACATGAAACAGTGTAATGGAAGATTCTGGCTTTGACAATCAGGATTCAAATGATATCCAACAATTTTTATAATAGCCCAGTACAAAGGAAACAAAAAAAAACAGGATTTTTTTAAAGTTCTGGTTTTGAGCTCTCTCCTAATTCTCACTATGGAAACAATCCATATGTATGAAAGCACTGCAAGTTTACGGTAAGGGATGTAATTCTAGTCTTGAGACCTACACCAGTTTTATGGCTTTCAAAGCCTTCACATCTATTCCAGCCTCCCGAATCACTGTACCCACACAACCTTCCAGAACACCTTTGCTTTCCATACACTATTTTCTTTCCTTTTCCTTTGTCCCTGTGCTTGGACGCAAGGACTCTGATAGTATCCTCCTTCATTCACTATCCAAAACCCAACTGAGCAGTACTAGGTTCTCTGTACTGATAACTTGCATATATCTCTTTCCTCAAAGGCCCAACTCTTTGCAGGATCAAGGAAACGGATGATTCGATGAAGACAAGAGAAACTATATTATATAAGAACTGGAAAAAGAATAAGTCTGTCTTTCATAAAAGAGAAGGAAAAAGCCATTTTCCAGTGCTACTGAGTCTCCCTTACAGATCTGGAACCTCTTATAGAAATAGTATCAGCTGCTCTCTTCCTACAACCATCACCAGACTCCCAAAATGATGGAGAAAGAAGGCAAAAGAGCTCTGACTACCTCTTTTGGAGTCTATGACCATCTGTTTTTCCCAGAAGCAGGAGAGAGAGTGAATTAGAGTGCTTTTCCAACGTCAACACTCCTAAAACTCTTGATGCCCATAGTTTCAAGTTCCAAAGAGATCAACATAATTCTAATCAAAGTTGTTGACTACAGTGATTGGCAAGTGCCCGATGTCTTCAGCTGCAAAAAGAAGTCTTTCACTGCCACAGAGGCACAAAAAAACAACTTCCCTCAGATAACAGACAAATTAATTTGCAACCAAAACCAATGGCCAAAACTAACAAATAGGAGGGGTGCCAATGACATACAACAAGTTACCAGTTTGGTGTACCAGTTGGGAATATTGTCACTATATGGACAAAAATCAGATGATCCAAAGTGGGCTCACAGTCACCCACACACAAGGGAGGCCTCTCACTCCGGGGTACCCAGAAGTTCCTTTTGCTTCACCCAGAGGGTTAAAGAATTGCTCAGGGGTATCCAGCAGTAAAATGGTCACTCAGGAAGCAGGGACACAGTGAGGAGGAGGGCACTCAATCTCAGGAAATTTCCTTGGGTAGCATCTCATCCCAAGGGGAGTGCTTCCCCTCACAGACCCACTGCTCCAAGGAAAACCACACCCAGGGCACTTCTGGCAGGGCCCTATTTGCATGTCCAGAGAAGGGCTGGGAAGCTGGTGAAGGGTCTGGAGTGCAAGTCTTGTGAGGAGCAGCTGAGGGATCTGGGGTTGTTTAGCCTGGAGAAAAGGAGGCTCAGGGAAGACCTTATTGCTCTCCACAACTACCTGAAAGGTTGTAGCAAGCTGGAAGCCAGATTCCTTATCCCGTGTAACAAGTTATAGGACAAGAGGGTATGGACTCAAGTTGCACCAGGGGAGGGTTAGATTGGATATTAGGAAAAATTTCTTCGCTGAAAGGATGGTCAGGCATTGGAATAGGCTGCCCAAGGAAGTAGTTGAGTCACCAATCCTGGAAGTGTTAAAAAAATGTAGAGATGTGGCACTTGGGGAAAAGGTTTAGTGGTGAACATGACAGTGTTGTGTTAATGGTTGGATTTGATGACCTTAGAAGTCTCTTCCAACCTTAATAATTCTATAATTCCATGACCTGGTTGTGTCAAGGCTCATGGTCATACCTAGTAATGGTCCAGAAATTTCTCTGGACCGAGGCTTCTCGTGGGGCCCCTGTCTGTTCACCAAGAGGCCCTGCCTTCTTCATTCCTGCCACTGGGTGAGGACAGGGCAAGGAAGTGGAGGTTGTGGTGTGTGTGCCACAGCCAGGGACTGGTGCTGTAAGGGCAGAAATACCAGCATGAAAGGCTGGCAGCCACCACATATTGGCTGGGGGCAAATCCGGGGGGTGTGCACCTGCCACAACCACAGATATGAGACCCTGTCCCAAGGTCTCCTCTGACTCCTGCATACACACTGAGGGCTCTGTGAAGAGTTACAAACATGTTTGAACTTCAGATCCCGCCCTCACGCCCAAGCACAGCCATGAGAAGACATCAAACAAGCCTGGCCAGTGCATGCTATGCATTCAAGCAGCTGGACAGCTTCAGAAATGTATCCTAGAGCCAGGAGTGGCAGAAAAGCCCTAGGATCCATCTCTGCCTACATAATCCAGGCAGCAGATCAGCAGATGGTGGACCCTTTGCTCCCTAATTGTGTTTTTAACAGCCAGATTTTACCTTACAACCAAGAAACAAAAAGTAATAATTGTAACCTATTTTTTTGAACCCATATTAATTAATAATAAAGAAAATAAATTAGTTAAACAAAGGCAATATATTCCACCTGAAACTGATGTATTCGATACCTTCACTAACATCTCAGGAAACTCGTGGGTTTATTTGTAGTGTTCACAGTTAAAAATGTCTAAGACACTTCCCAGTGCTGGCTTGGCTACCCATCACTATTACAGAAGAGAAAATGTGTGATAGCACAGTATGGCTGAGAGCCACAATGCAAGAAATAAAATGGTGAGTCCTGCCCATGCAAGTACCACACTTTTCAGCCACCTTTTCCTCCGTGCACACCCTGGTTTCAGGGTGTTGATAGCCTCATGACCTGCATGATCATGGACAAGAGAACAGTGCTGAAACTCTAAGTTTCTCTAAGGAGAACAGTGCTCCACATTAAGAACAAAAACATGTCCCTTTTAGAGAAGAATGACTGAATTCTACATTTGCATTTAAATAACGTTAAGGCTGTCATTAAGGCCATTTATGCGTGAATAATGGAATAAGTTTTTGCAGGTTACTGCTGCAAGACCCAAACTAAATAATGGTTAATTAAATCTATCTCAAGCTGGACCTGAAGTTGCTCATAATGGCCACTAGAGGAAAACTAATATACAGAAAGCAGAAGTCCATTGCTATACAATTGGGAGGCTCTGTTTGTCACTGCACTGTTTTTTAATATAGCTTAAATGAAATCAGATAGCAATTAGTGACACTGTCAGGTAAAGCAGAGTCAAATTCAGGCATAAAAGCCTTTATTAAGGGTTGAAATATGTAGGGATTTTTCAATTATATATTGATAATATCTATCATCCTTTGAGATTTAAATGCCCCTCTGAAGCTGCTTATGTGTAATTGCATTTTTTGTCTTTTTTTTTCTCTTTTCTAAATATAAAGATGTAAGTCCCTTTGTATATTCTTAAGAATAATGTTCTGTGCATATTTTCACATCTTCACAGCATCTCTGCTACTAGAAATTAAAAAATAAATATTATCTAATAGCAAGGAAAGTTTGTGTTAATGAATTTTCACCATAAGCAGGCATCTATTCAAGATAAACTGTGGCATTCAGGGACACAGCAGCACCTTTGTGTTGCAGAAGTATTTATTAATAACCATAAAGATTTAATAAAAATCTTTAATAAAAAACTACCAAACCTTGCCTTTGTATCACCTGGGTAGAACCTCTTTAAAATAAGAACTTGAAAGGTGAAAGGCTTCATTCTAGCTCGTTGTAAAGCAGCTACCAACAAATGTCACTCGATTTATGGGACATCTTCTGTAAGGCTGAAAACTCCTCCTTCATGAGAAATTGTAGGAATGCAACGCTGATGTCACCTGAAGCTAAACAATGCATGGACCTGTTGTCCTGAGGAACAACGAGGCATGCGCAGGGGATTAACAAGGCACTATGACTATTTTTAGTAGTACTTTGACTTTAAACACTTTTGTGCTCTTGGAAGCTGCCCGGTATTTCTATTCAAAGAAGAGAATGAAGGCTAAAAGGAGAGAAAAGCAGAAGATGAAGAAAGCAAATTATCCTCTCTGTTTACATTTTGTGAGGAGAGGAAAGCTTGTGTCACTAGATTTTGGGTTTGGCATAAAGCTGCTTGAAAGGGGCAGTCTCTCCCCAGCAAAGAGAAATCTTGAGGTATTCAAACTTCTCTGCTGTGTCAGCCCTGAGAAGTGTGGGAAGGCTGCTGAGAATTCAGGTTCCCAATTTATTTCCGTGATAATGAACAAAAAAATGAATAAGGGTAAGACAAGGCACGAAAGGAATGGGAAATTTTCTTCCATGTTAATGAAATTAAATTAGTACTGGGGATCTAGAAAACACAGGACTAAGAAATTACTATTACAATTATAAAAACTGCTCTGGGGTTTCCACCATTGAACGGATTTCTCAATAAAAAGAAATAATTAATTTCACTAGCCCTAAAAATCCAAGAACATTTATCTCATCTTCTGTTAAACTACTTCAATATTTTTAACCTAAGACAAACAGCATGTCAACATATTTTTATAAAGTCTGCCCTTCATTTAATATTCCTTCCTGCATTTTTGCTTTGATTTCTACAATAAGCATTGATTAATTATTTCCTATTTTCATTGCTTTCCCTAGTGTAAGCTATTTCAGTCCTGTTAAGTGGCTAGTCTTGGAAGGAACCATCAATCCTGATGTAGCCTAATTTAATTTTTTGATTGAGTATTCTAACAATTCTGCCAATTTTCACCAAAAAATGCACTGCAGAAAAGAATTATTTTATGAGCCAAATTTTATCATCTATTCCTGCTTATATTGTTCTCCTCTCTTTGCGTTAGCTTCCAAAATTCACATTTGAACTACAACACCCAGAGTTCCCTTCCAAACAGCACTTTTTCATTATTCTATTAGTCAGTTTATTTTTCACATTGATTCTCAGTTGAAATGGAAAGAATAATTTGCTTACTATTAAAATGAAAATTAAAGTTTGTATGATGATCTTACGTATATGCCTCAGCTCATCTGTTTTCTGTTCTCTTGCCTTAATTTAGTCTTTGCTTTAAAGCAGTAATCTAAAAGGATCTTCTAAACCAAAACATTTTTTCCAGTTATTCAGAAGGTTCTAGAAGTCCCTATTGCTTGCTAAGACTTTTTTTACAGATCTGCTGGCTGTTCACATCAAGAGCAGAGAGTCCCCAAAACAAACAGCTTAGTCTGGAGAAGTTGTTTGTGTGAAGTTGAAGACTGCATCGTGATGAATATTTATATGGAAATGAATTGAGGTTGCACAGATAAAGCATGCTCCCCTGACTTAAAAGAAACTCGGTGTGCGATTGATACATGCATTATTCACACGCAAAATAGGATCAGAATCTTTTAATAGAAGTGTTCCCGAAGCCATGTCCTTTCCCTCTGCCTAGATCAGGTCTGTAGCAAGCAGGACTGCTCCTCACTCTAAAAGCAAGCTGTGATGGATTTTTGCTCTGTATTTCAGATGGTGCAGGTTACATTTTAAAAGTGTCACAATTTAGTCAGATTCAGTCAGATTTTCTCAGAGCAAAAACCCCTGTTCAGAGCACAAACAATATTACAAACCCCTGATTTGATGCCATGGGTCAGCAGTTTTTAAAGAAATCTTTACAAAGATATTTAAAAGAGATAATTAAGAGCCTTGTAAGTTTATTATTCAAATTCCTTTAGAAGTAGCAACAAACTAAATGCAACAGAGACAGCAGCAGTTATAGCTCCACAACAGTGCATTATGTTATCTGGTAATATTGCTAGGCATACAAAAACTCCAATTTTATTTGTTTTCCTACCACTCTTTCCTTCCCTGCATTATGCAGTACCACAGAAAATAACCTTATCCCACAATTTGCATTTTAAATCTCTTTCTAACTGTTTTCTTACTTCATTTGCTCAGAACCTAGTTTTCAAGCAAGCTGACCTACTTTATCTTATTTTGGTACTTGCAGTAAATTCCCTTAAGCTTGTCTACTCCGACATTGCTTAAAATGTCTTCTGTATCCTGGTAATCACTTCTCTTAAAGCAAAAAGATCTACCATGACTGATACAAGAATGATAATCTGTTGGTCCTTCTGAAAGCCAGTAAGATGTTTTTACATTGCAACATTATGTTTCTCATTAAGTTCTTTGTGAAAATGGCTGAGGTATTTTAGAAGGTAAACCAAACAAAAATATACATGTCAAGACAGATTTCAGCAGGTGCTGAAATTTAGCTGAAATCCCATTTTTGTACAGTTTTAAGCAAGTAAAAATAAAGTCTAATAATGGGAGGTACAAGGCAACTTTACTAGTGGTGTCACTAATGGCCTGACTTTTAATAAACTCATAAACTCCTATCAGTTTTTTTAGCAGGATACTTTAAGGAGGATGCTTTAAGAGCTGCTAAATTGTTTACACTATTTACATGGAAGGAGCTCTCCAAAAAGAAGTGGTAGATGGTTTTACTGCTATCATGCTCAGATATGACAAGGTGCAAAAAATGCCATGGTGATGAGTGAGAGATGATTTGATAAAATTAGGTTTGAATCACTGTTGCTCTACAACTATTACAGTTGTAGCTGAATTCCCACTATAAGGCTTGTTTTTTCCCCCTTTAAAAATCTTCAGTGAAAGTGTCATGTAAAAAAAAACCAAAAACCACAGTAGAAGCGTCATGTAAAATTTGTGGTGAAGGTTAAAGTTCTGTGAAAACAGAGTGGGGGATGGGGAGAGAGTTTGTATCTGTGTCTGTGTGTGTCTCTGTGTGTAGGATGGATGAGTTATAAATCCTGCAATGTCCTGTGAAGAAGACCAAATACACTGTTTTCTGTCTTTTCAGTGGTCTTCTGTTTTTGGACAAATTGAGACTGGTAGGAGATCAGGAGACTCATCTAATCTCCGGACATGTCACATAGAGATTTGTTATTGTAGCTGTGCTTTACTAGCAAGTTTTCTATCAGCAGCACAGGAATCAGGCTTTAGAGAGAAAAGCATACATCAAGGAGGAGTATTTTCCTCTTCCTGTAAACCAGTAATGATACAGTAGGGCAGCACAGGCACATTAGTGTTTATTGCAAACTTTAAGAACAAGGATAATAGTATTTGTTCCACAAGAAGCAGGTAGATTTTTGACAAGTGCCTATCAAAGAAGATAAGAGATGTTTATTATCTGATGGCAGCTGGGTAAATCCTAGGCCTTTCATCCATGAGGAGACTTAACCTCAACAGGAATTTTGCAAATATCTAGTGGTTGTCATGGCACATGATTTTCTACCTTTTTCTTTCTTGTAGCACACAGCTTCCCTCTTTCATAAACCCAAAAATCTTGCAGCATTTTTCACTAATCATCACTGAGGCTCTGAAAAATCTCAAGAAAAATATGCCAAAACTGTTTAGAAATAATATCCCACTGTAGGTTCTGAATTTATAGTTTCTGAACTCATACCAGTATTCTGACTAAGATACAGAAAAACAATATGGCAAAACTGTAGTCAGAATATGGATAAACTCATTCACTGACACAGTGACTAACCAGAGCAAGAACATAAACAAATGTCCAGCCCCAGAACAGCTTCTCCTTGCCTTTAAGATCCTTGCCTTATCAAAATTCTTAGAGATCCATTTAGCTGGAATCTCTTCAATTACCACACAGTTATATTTTCAAGGCAACTGCATTTACTGCATTTGTTTAATTTGATCACAATCATTTCTTGGTTAAAACTTGGAACATTGTACAAATGCCAAAAAGTTATATAGTATAGATAAATATTGTCAAATCAAAATTATTATAAAACTGGGAAAAGAAGACAAATTATTTTCATATGAGTGTTTAAGAAATGCATAACTTGCACTTCTTTTTAAGAAACAGTAAAGACACATCTTCTTAGGAATAATATTTATAGATTTACTTACTAGACTTGTATTACTCCTTGGACTAAATAAAGCCATCTCATGGATATACCCAGCTCCCGCATATGACTGGATAGCACCTCTAATTAGTTATTTCTTAGGTGGAACTATACCTTGAAAGCAAAAAATAAAAAACAGTTTAAAATGGTTTACTGCAAGTTCAGATCCAAAGATATTTATTTATTAACTGTCCCCACAATTCAAAAAATATGAGGATGGACTGGAGAAGGTCCAAAGAAGGGCCACAAAGATGATCCAGGAGCTGGAGAACCCACCCTGTGAGGGGATTGAAAGAGTTAGATCTCTTCTCCCTGGAGAAGGCCCAGAAGTGACCTTCTTTTCTCCTTGGAGAAGAGAACGCTCAAGAGGAACCCCATCACAGTATCCCTGTACTTAAAGGGTGGTCACAAAGACGAAGAGGAGTGTCACAAGAAGCTATATGGGGAAAACAAGAGGTCACAAGTGCAAGTTGCACCAGGAAATGTTTCATTTCAATATAAGAAAAATTTTTTTACAGTGAGAGCAACCATTCAGTGGAACAACCTTGCCAGGGGCATGGCAGAGTCCCCATCGTCGGAGGTTTTCAAGATGCAGCTAGACAAGGCACCAGATGATCTCATCTAGACTGCCTTTCCCATGAAAGGTCAGACCAGATGAACTTCTGAGGATCCCTTCCCCAGAGAGCAGTCCTGGGCTGTTCTATGATCCTATGATTCTAATTTCAGTTAATACAATGAGACTCATGGCTAATTAGTGCTACTGAAAAACTGAGTCAGTCATTAAATCCTGGTTTGGATGAATAACCTTAGAAAATGCTGAGCATTTTTCCATGAAAGATTCTTCAAAGAGAAATCAGATCAGAACACTGCATCATAGTGACTTTCTCACTTTAAATTCTTGAAAATCTCAGTCCATGGTAATCCGGAAGTAGTGATGATCGTTATTCCTCTGGGGAAAGCGAGAAGACAGGCTGCTTATTGTTCTTTACTAGAAGTTGCAAGAAAAGAATTATGGAACACTTCTTTCTCAAGACACAATTTGCTCTTGTAGGTCACTGAAGGATCTTTCAGTGAACATACTTCATGTGACACTTTATAAGGTAGAGCATCTATTTCAGAGTTTGGCAGAGCAGTTGGTTTTTTAAGGATCCTACGTATACATTGTTGTTAATACATGGGCTGCTATTTCAAAATTACTTACAAAGCATGTGATTTTACAGTGCCACTTTTTTCTGCCAGGTCTCTTCTCTAACCGTGAATGTATCATTCACCTTCCCTGTTACTCACTGAGCATACACTGTACATGCCCAAGTGCACTTTAACAGGAGAAATTTTACCTAATGTGAACTGATTTGGCCAGGTTATGGCATTTCTTCTACTATTTGGAAAGCAGTTCATGGTTCTGCAAATGCTGTTGTATGCATCGAGCTCTAAGAATCACCTTCACGAAACTAAGTATGACCATAGACATTTGCACCCGAAATATTAAATCCCTAATTTTCACTATTACTTTGGGGTTTGGTTGTTGGTTTTTGGTTTTGGTTTGGTTTTCTTTTTCATGGTTTTATTGTATTGTTGGATGAGTAGCAAATGATCCTATGTGATCCAATTACACTGGAAAGTATACAGCCGCTAATCCCAGGATCCCAGCTATTCAGTCCATTTAGGTTCCTCTTATCCAAATTCCCGTCTGTTTTCAGCCAACAGCTGAAATCTTTCACTCCCAACCTAAGAAATATTGTATCCTCATGGTCCATAAAGATTTTGAGCCAAGGCAGAACAGCTCTGTAACAGTGATGAAACATCCTCTGCTGTGATGTAACTGCTTACATGTTTTGCAGGAAGATTGCAACCACCACATTGTAGAGTCATGCATTAAAACATACAATAGAAGCAAAACCTATGGGGTGGTTTCTCGGAGCTAAAGCATCTGTCTAAGTAGTTGGTGAGCATTTTGAAGGGTATAAGAGAACAATGTCTACAGTGTGCTGGATCTTCCTAATATTTTCACTGGCAAAATTTCCTTTGTGTGGTGCAATCACAGAGAGTTGATACTTTCAATTAAAAGGAATCTATTTATTTTATGCCTGTATAGAGTGTTGGGGTTTTTTTCCCAGTGAATGCTAACACACAGCTCACTGCTTGGTAAATACATGTTTTGTAGGACGTTTGTTAAATCATTTGACAAAAATAGATCTGTCACAAAAGCAATTCTGTTTCCCATATCTAGGAACTAAAAACTGTGCCCAATTTTCTCTAATTCATCAATTGTAAAGAAGTATGGGAATTTTACCTCCCTCCATTGCTTCATACTGCATTATATAAATAGTGGCATCTATCAACATAATATTGGCCAGCGCAAAAAAATAGGAGACAAAACCAATGACCTAATACAACAGGTCATCACAGAATCCAAAGAGATGCTGCATGAATAAAGAGGTTCATGAACGCAGTCAAGGTTACTGAAGTCAGTCTCTAAATTATGCTAAGGTACATGTCAGTCGTAATAGTGAACACACATGATCTTTGCTTTAGGATTCAGAGACTCAGTTTCATCCACTAGCCACGTGCCCCTGAAAAAGGACTGCGGAGCTTATGAAGAACATGGAGACGCATGAGGCAGAAGCAGAGCCTACTTGAGACACATGCCAAGTAACTTGAATTTTTCCAGGTCTTCTCTTGAGGAGGGCTGCCACCGCCTTGGAACTGGCTTTCTAGCACCAGCCTTTCCTCCACAGCCCACAGCAGCACGCTGCTGGAGTACTACTGCTGCCAACACTGACTGAGACAACGAGCAAACCCCAACATTGCCTATTATTTTCTCCTACCGTCGCACCCAAAGCCTTCCTCCCACGGCATCCTTAGTCAGCGCGTGGGCGAGGAGCCGCGTGTGTGTGCACAGGGGCTGAGAACCGTGTTGTAGCTGTGAGGATGCCAGGCTGCCGGGGGCGCCTCGGCCTCTCCGGGGCCGCAGTCACCGTGCGGGGTCCCTGTCAGTGAGAGGCCTTCGCCTCGGCTTCTCCCCCTGGGATGCCGGGGGAGACGTTGTCTGTCAGGGACATAGCCCCGGAGAGGGGTAGGGGTGTGTGCAGCTCCCGGCGCTCGCACAGGCGGCGCGGCGGCCCTTCCAGGCAGGGAGGAAACAAGGAAGGAGGGAGGAAGCAAGGAGGGCGGGGGGCGTGGGGGGCGAGGGTCTCCCAGGCAGGGCGCGGAGCGGGAGTTCCGGGAGACCCCGGCCCCCTCAGGCGGACAGGAGCGGGGG